>OOFG01107018.1:0-14064 GCA_900323295.1 Molva molva | reverse complement strand
ATGGACCCTCATTTTGGTTAGCATGTTGCAGTACAGTAGACTCCCAAATGACTTTTCTCACACACACACACACACCCACACACGCACACGCACACACACACACACCCCTAAGAACACACACACACACACACCCCTACGCACACACACACACACACACTCACCAACACACCCACACACACACACACACACACACACACACACACACACACACACACACACACACACACACACACACACACACACACACACACACACACACACACACACACACCCCTAAGAACACACACACACACACCCCTAAGAACACACACACACCCCTAAGAACACACACACACACTCACCCCTAAGAACTAACACACACACACACCCCCACCCCTAAGATCGCACACACCCAAGGGTACCATCGCACACTCAAGTACACGCTGATCTACTTCTGGTTCCCATGGCTGTTAACTATTTGCAGCAGGAACTGGATCGTAAGGAACCCCTCCTCCGCTGCACCACCTCACATTCACTCTTAGGTCCTTGTTCCTCATCCTAAGTAGGCTATATAATGTACAGTTGTCCATGTATATACACCATGCATTAGTTTAACCCTACTGTGGTGCCACGATGTACTATAAGTGTTGATTAGCAGGAGCATCAGACCTCTACTGGTTGTGTTTGCCCACAACAAGACACTTGTGTCCACCAGCACAGTACTGCTGTATGCTGCATTCAGCACTGCCGAGGCTTTGTTTGAACAGAGCCTTCATAATGCCCTCTAAACAAACTGGATTCTTTATGGTGTTTATTTCCTCATAAAAAATATATTTTAAAAATTCTTACCTGCACTACCCTCAATATACTGCAGTGTTGTGGTATCGGCTAAGCACGTGGGTAGTAACTGATTCAGAGCACCAGATGTAGATGACTTATCGAGTGTGGTTTTCCTTTCACACGTATTATAATGGGACATTTCTAAGAAACGCTAAGTCTAAGAATCTTTTACTGGCTGTTTGACAGGATGTGGTTGTGAGGCATAGAGGTCGAACGTCTCACCTGCCTACAACACATCCTCATTTGGGCCTTTGACTTGTGACATTTCAAAGCAGATAAGCAGCTGCCTCATTGTTAAATATATTCATGGCTGTACTTCTTTCTAGCTAGTTGGCTCGTCACTCGTGTATATGTACCCATATGAGGCAAGCAATAATTTTCTCGCCCTCGCTCGTCTCCAGAAGAAGACCTGAAGCCCCCGTCCTACAGCGAGTGCGCCCAGGGGGACGACGGCCTGCGCCCGTCCTTCCATCTCCTCGACGAGGGCGTGGACACCGTGAGCATAAACGAGGCCCCGCCCCCTTACACACCCGGCCCCTCGACGCCAGCAAATCAACATGAAGCCCCCACCAGACAGAGTCAGTAAGGCTCAAATAAAAAAAAAAATGGACCAATGTTTTGACGCCGCGATGCCTTCCCGAATCCCTGCCTTCTTCCTCGCGTTCCGGTCATCAGCGATCGTCTCCAGCCTAACTCTCGCCTCGCGTTCGGGTGAGCGAGAGCAGACGTTAATGTGTGTGTGTGTGTCGTTTGTGTCGAGATGAACTGTGTGGTGTTTTTTCTTTTCTTTCTTCTACATTTCTGTGTTGTGTTGAAGGGGGTAATCACTGAGGGCTTCAGTGCTGTTCTCATAACCTGCTGTCTGGCAGGTTCCAAGGTGTTTCCAAGGGGATGTACCCTTGGAAACGATAAAGATAAGCCACAAGAGAGGGACTTTTAGGTTTGTTGTTCCATCTTCAAAGTCCACCCCCGCTTCCGCCCCCTTACCCAAGCCCACTTCCTCATGACAACCTAAACAAAAAAAAAATAACAGGAAGTCAAACTGTTGCTGGGGAAACGAGGGCATGCTTGCCAGGATTACATCACTCCCAAACGTCAGCGAGGGAGTTTATGGAGTGACGACCGTCGATGAGGGTCTTTACTGCTAGGGTTTTGGTAGATTGCTCCTGTACACACGACCATTAATAAGACCCTGATTATCTTTCAGGCTGCGGGGCTTAACCCAGCATGAGTTGAGTTGGGGAAATCACCTCTGGACGGGTATTTCAAAGTGGGGGAGGAAAAAAGCTGTAGACCTAATTATGGTTTCATTTTAAGAGCCTATTTAAGGTCAATGGAACTGAATTATGGTTCTTATGAATAAGGTTCTCAGCACGGGGATTTTGTAATGGGTTAGTGTGTGTATATGTATATATGTATATATACATACATACATACATACATACATACATACATACATACATACATACATACATACATACATACATACATACATACATACATACATACATACATACATACATACATACATACATACATACATACATCAAATACAGGGGCTAAATTTAGTTTTTGATCTATCTAACGCAGTATGTTTATTTGAGGTGAACAACAGTGTGGACATTTTTGATCATTGAACATGATTGAGAATAGGGTGTTTTTCTTTCTTATGATTTAGGATGATGTGCAATGAAGACTAACCAAAACAAAAGCTCTGTCCACAGAAGTTCCATAACCGCACGCCACGTAACTATGCCGTCACAAACTGGTGCAAACCGGCCCTCTTTTCTGTCCGTATCTTTAAAAGAAAATCGTTTCTGTTTCAGTTTGAGAATGAGGTGGTGTCATGTTTTGTATGACTTTCAGTTAATCGTAAGCTAAAATGGTCTTCAAGTAATCCCTTTTTAAAACAATGACTCTCTTTGTTTATGTGTCTTGTAAAAAAAAAAGCTGAATTCAAAATGTAATAGCTAATAGAGATTGCTGACAAGATAAAATGCCTTTCTGGCTTCAAGATAATCATCAATAAAGTTGTGGTGACAAATCGTTACGTCTTTCGCGCCTATGCTGCAAACTTGTCAACCGCACTTGCATTTTAGATTGGGTCATGAAAAATGTGTCATGCATTTCTTCTTGACATTTTCTTATTCGTCCTTAGTTTTCCAGCCGCAGTCTGGACGGCGACCTATAGAGGGAGCCACAACTTTGCGTCTTGGTAATGTAGCTTTGAACTCTTTGAACTAGCTTTGAACGACCGATGAATACGTTCATATAGGCCCTTTTGACTTCATGTTCATTCCCTTGGATGTCTATTCTTGTGATTTAAATCAGTCCTTTTTTTATATAGCTTGTTTGGGATTCATTATTTGGGGACAGTGATCCTGTATTAAAAAACATATGCACATGCTGTTTTCTGTCGGTTTACTTCGAGAAATCATACATTGTCCTTGTAATGAATATTCCTGCCTTAAATACAATAGTTACAAATGTACATACGTCTCAGTTCAAATCATATTTCCATCGGCAGTTAACATTCACATGGCATATTTTAAAATTTTATTGCATAAATACATGCAATATATATTGTATATTCATAATAATGAACAAAATAATGTGTTTTATAAATGTATTGGATTTGGATTTGAAATACACATTAATTACCTACTAGTGGCTAGAAAAAAGTCTTTCAAGACGTACTTGCCTTTGCATGAGTGAAATGCATCAATTATTGACTAATTTACTAAAGAATGTTGTGACCCTGCAATTGCATTCAAATATTCTACGTAATATAAACTAGACCTCTGTGTTATTATCTTGGTCTTTAGGCTTATAGCATATTCACCGTTAAAGGGTTAGGGTTATATAAACATAGTTTGCATTCCCATATGCCACAGGTGAGAATCCATACTTCCGTGCTTTTATTGTTTGCAGTTTCACCGCTAGAGGACACTCTTGCGCCATATACGATGCTAAGCATTAATCTGACGATTGTAGGCGTTGTAAATGACGGCTACAAAAAACGAATTTGACTAACCCTAGTGAACCAAGTACAGTGAGCGTCGATCAAGACATTGATTTGCAAATTTATTTTTTCTTAACTACTCCAGCTTACAAGTTAAATGCGTGCTAATCCAAATAGTTGTATTCCATCTACTTAATGTGTCTATAAAGCTGATAAAAATCGGAAATATTGTTTATCTCGCGTCAAGGTAGAAGAAAATAACACAACCAACCAGACTGTAATATTTGCATTTTGGGGAACTCTAGTCTGACTTTTAGAATCAACCGTTTTTCCCAGCATGGTTTGCTTCCACCTATACTCCAGATGCACCTCAGGCAGGGATTCTCACTGATGTCAAGTTTTGTGATTATTTCTGTCCTCAGGGCTGTATAAGATCTCAAAATAGAATTAAATACGTCTGTTTAAGTGACTTCCCTGTGACTGTCTCCTGTGTGTCGATGTAGATTGCATTTTGGTGGCATGCATTCAGCCGAATAGATATATAATGGAACAGGGTCAATTTGAACTCAAGATGCAGCAATCCCACATTTAAGAGATGACCACCATTTCTGTGCGAGATGGTGATGGGGATAGATTTGTGTATCAGCTCCATAACCTGCTGAGAATGCGACATTGCTGGCAGTTTTAGACCCACCAATTAGGCTTACTGAGAAGATCAGAACAGGTTACCTAACTTAAGAAGAAGTTGACTACCTGTCAGTGGGATCACAGCAGGTCTGGCAGGTGAACACTGCACAGTTTCACACCCTCGGCGTCTTCTCCCAGCAGTCCATTAGGTTCTGAAACTTCAGAGACGACGCAATGCCACTGGACGACTTACAGTTGGCTTGTGTTGTCTTGAAGCACCGATTTATTCATGTTCAGTTTTATAAAATGTGTGATTCGCATTTCTTGCTTCATCACTTTTTCTTTCCCTTCTGCTTTGCTGTGAAATGTTCAAGCGAAAATTATTTTTTTTTGAAGTGTGTGTGTGTGTGTGTGTGTCCGTGTGTGTGTCCGTGTGTGTCCGTGTGTATCCGTGTCCACATATATGTGTGTATGTTCCAAGGTTAAGTCAAGCACGTGGTAGCAGCGAGATGATTCCCTGTAACTCGGTTTTCTTTGATTGTCTGTAGAACAGCGCATTTGGCCATCCCCCTCGGGATTGTGGGTAATTCAGTAATGGCCAGTCGTCATTAGGTCTGCAGGTTCCTCTGGGGAGTCCTTACCCTTATTGGTGAGATATTAAAATGTGCTGAGGGGAAACGCTGCGGCCGTTACTGTGGAGTATATCCTCCATCGTGAGATTTAAGATCAAATTAGATTGGATTATACTGGGTTAGATCAGGTTGATTGATTAGAAGAGCTATCAAGGGGAAGAAAAATTAAAACTTTACAATCCCAAATAAAAGGTGAGGTGAGTCTAGGGCTATGTGTTGTGTCATCTTAATAAAGTATATGGTACAATAACATCATATTAAAGCAATATAGTTTCTGTAACATAATATTATAGTAATATAGTTTTGATATAAGGAACAGTGTATTGTTCGCTCCAGTGGTAGGTCTTTTTGGTTACTGCAGACCCCTACACAACACAGGTATGACATCAACTGCTAGCTGTTCAAGGCCTAAAGGTCTCTCAGGTGGATTCCAAGGTAGCCTTTCTAAACATCGAGAGCCAAGAAGTTTACCATTGAAGTATTGCCACAATAGACCTCCAAGACGCCAGCACCCCGTCTTATGTCTGGATGTGACGGTGACGCCGGACATGCAAAGCTGTGGAAGTGCCCGGGAAGGACAGACGAGAGGAGGTTTCGTTTTCTTCCAATGAAGGCAAGAGAATCAATGATGACTAAACTGTATTACGATAACTGATGCAGACAATCACCCTAGATCCGTTCCAACCCCCGAGGTTGTTTGCTTGTTCTCATTGACCGCACAAAACCCCCGGTGTTGCAGCTTTCCTCTGCATGCCTGCTGGGCTGCACCGCTTCCCAGAGGCAAGGCACCGTTCTGAGAGGCGCTACTAGCCTGCTACCTGAGGGAGAAGTGAGTCAATGTGTTTAGCATTTTTTAATCCCCAAAGTATTTCGTCAAATGGGAAGTTGTCAGCCTTTGCAAGTGTGTTTGGTGACTTAGATACACACTCTGTCCTCTTAATCGGAGTGATGAAAATTAGGAACTCTCCCGGCGTTATTCACCGCCGCACCCGCGGCCCGGTCGAGCCATTCATTTACTCGACCCTCTTCAGCGTAAGAATGAATTGCGTTTTTCTATCGACATATTTGTGCCTCCGTTCGTTTTTTCAAATGTATTGATTTCCTCATTTTTTTGCTGTAAGATTTAGGAGGACGTTGGATGTGGGCTTGTCTGTTTAGTCTAGCCTTGTGGAAGAGCTTTTAATTTAGAAATGCATGCATAGTGGCCTGTAGGATTTTACAGACGAAGTAATTGTACAGAGAAAGCCTAGCATTTGCATTTTAATGATCGAGGAAGAGTCAGAAAAATTGCCCCGCACAAATGGCATTTGCTATAGTGGCACGTTTGATCTGGGTAACCTTTGACCTTTATGCTAATTTATCCTTTGCCTGTCTTGTGTCTTTGTTCACCTTCTCGATCACAAAACACTTCCAGGAACCATTGGTAAGAAAAAAAAAGAAAACACACTTCCTGCCTCTTGCAGAAGCAACTGAAAAGTCTGTTGTTCTCATTTATCGGCTTTGGTGAGAATTTACATTTTAATCGAATCCTGAGGTTCGAACCAGCCTACGGAGTAACTTCAGCCCCTTCGGAAGGAGAACATAGACTTGTGGTGGGATTTCAGTGGAGATGACAGCCAGTCAAACCCGTTCACATTGCCTATGCAGAATCCAGTTTGATCTGCCAAGATCACTCATGCTGCTTTTTTTATGCCAGGGATATCTGTGGTTTATGTGTGTAAGGATAATTCAAGGCTACAGCTGGCCTTACTTGTGTGTGTGTGTGTGTGTGGGAATACGAGTGTTATGTTGTGCTTATTATTTATTTATTATTTGTTAAGGTTTATAAGTACTTTTAATGAATTTCAATGTGCCAAGATTTCTTATTTTTTTTGAATTGGCGTTGCCAGAGATTGGAGAGAACATTATTGTATGGACATCAGGACTGTGTGTGTGTGTGTGTGTGTGTGTGTGTGTGTGTGTGTGTTTGTGTGTGTGAGGGAGAGAGCGAGAGAGTGTGTGTTTCTGAGTGTGTTTGTGTGTGTGTGAGAAAGAGAGAGTGTCAGAGAGAGAGACTGTGTGTGTGTGTGTGTGTGTGTGTGAGAAAGAGAGAAAGTGTGTGTGTGTGTGTGTGTCTCAGAGTTAATTTTCTCACCACATTTGGCTCATTGATACTAATTAAAATGGAAGTGAGCACTCCCCTAGTCCCTTTGATATGGCATCTTGGCCCACACCCCTGATTTTAGAGATCCTGTCTAAGAAGATTGGAGAGGGCAAGAGAGAGGGTGAGAGAGAGAGCGCGATAGGGAACAAGAGAGAGAGGGAGAGACTTGATTTGTCAGCACCTGTGTCTGCCTCTGTTGAGTTGACATCTTGCTAGATTGCTAGGTTCCTGGTAATACGAGTGATGGGGCTTCTTTTTACACAATAACAGCATCTAGGTACGTCAGGTGAGCTTCATTTGTGTCTTGAATTGTTCTGGATTGACTGGAGATAATTTCCCTTTTGGTACCGCCTGTCTCTCAAAGAAAACAACAGAATCAGCAGTATCTTCTGACAGCCCCCAATAGGATTCAAGGCTGTTCATTGCTCTGATCAGCTATTAGAGCTCGAGTGATGATGATCTATGATTACAGATAGCATGTCAAATCTCATACAATCTCATTTTGGATAAATAATAAAAAGAAACAACTTTTACATGTCATCTTCAATAACTGTCCCATGATTAATTGGTTATAATAATGGTATATTCGGTATACAGAGGCCATATATTTTGGCCGGTCATATATTGTTACACACACACACACACACACACACACACACACACACACACACACACACACACACACACACACACACACTTTGTTAGTGTGTGTTTTTTTCAAATTGACGAAGATGCTTTCTTAATTTAGCTTAGCTTTCGTTGTGTCTATTTGCATGTGTTTTCTGAAGTTGCAGTTTGTTGAGCTCTGTGGGCCACCGTAATAAAGAGAAAGTGAAAAGTCAATGGAATGGAAAGACCTGTCTTAACAAGTCATCCGGTTTTGTAAGTACCTCTATATATAGAATATATCCTGTCTATGTACACTGTTTGTATACCTCCACAACAGCAAATAAACTAGCGGTATATACTAGCAGCTGCATATACCGGTGTGGCTTAGTGTCACCAATCATCATAAGCACAATATGGATGCAGAGCTGAGGATTTGTGAAGTGAAGATGAAGAACAAAAAAAACGCTCTCTCCGTATGTCAACGAAAATTAGCCCAATCAAATCCTGATGAAGTGTCATATTTTTGCTGGCGATGAATCACAGAGATGTCAGGTCATGATTGTTTGCTGGTACTGAGAAAATAATGACTTCAACTAGCGTACATTGAGTGTGCATTGCATTGTGTCTACTACAAACGCCGCTCAATCAAGTTCCTGTAGAAAACATTTGTGTGTGTGTCACAAATCCCAGACTATCCTATGTAGTAAAAAGCCTTTGATCTCCTCAAGATGGCTGCTCCCATTCACTCCCACTGTACCTCACCAGCCCAACAACAGAAATAAAGCAATGCGTGAGCAACAGCACTCCTAAACAAAACCAAACAATAACTGGAAAAAATATCAAATGTTAAATCAGGACAGTAGCAGGATTTGGGAGAGAAAAACCCACAACTAAACTAAAGAAAAACAAAACTCCTTCTTCAATGGATGCAAGACTCTTGATCAACTTTCCAGTCAGGCGAGTTGGGCCATTTTACCAGCCTTTTACACCCCTCTCACAAACAATGTGCTTTATTCCATTACACTGTAAATCCAATCTCATGCTTCACGCTCCATAGACAAGAAGCTGAGGGAGAGAGAGAGAGACCCAGAGAGACAGAGAGACCCAGAGAGAGACAGAGGGAACGTATTGAGAGAGGGAGACGTCACATGTGGAGGGAAAAATAAATACAAATCCACGCACAATCCCTAAGGCGACACCAGTCACTCGTAGGGGTTACAGTGTGGGGATTTGGACCAATTACCTTATCAATTAAAGGCTTGCTGTGGTCCAGAGCTGGTAGCTATTAAAAGGCTACGCGTGTTGCTGGAGAGAATGTCAGCTGTCTGCTGTGGCATCATAGAGAGGCTGGGTGCTTCATTTAGGTTGTGTAGGAAAAATATGTTTTTTATTCCTATGTACTATTAAGAAACGGGTTAACCGTGTCAATGGTTAAAATCAGTTGGTGTTTATAATTCTATAATAACTGACTGACTGACTGACTGACTGACTGACTGACTGCCGCTAGAAGCACTTTATTGATGTTCACTAAGCGTGGAATCCGATGAACCCTCAAATGAATAATGGATGGGCTTGGAAATGAATATTTAATTCAGTTAAATCTATAGCAAACAGGTTGTAATAGGCAACGATCTAGCCACGGCATGGTGCCTGAAGACAAAACAGCAGCGGTGTGCACATCCCAATCAACGCAACAATGCTCAGGGAGCCAAGCGACTTGTGAAATGTGAACACATGCTGTGCATGATAATAATAATAATAATAACAGCCACAACCGTTAAGTGTTGACCGCTGAGGAGAATGAAGGAAATCCCAAATGACAAAGCCGAACACAAAGCCGTGTTGAAGCAAGCTGATAATAATAATTATAGAAATTATGCTCAGAATTCCCACATGGATTACGTCATGATCACCTGAGGCCGCGGTTGAAAATCTAAAAATACACATTGTAATGGCCTTAAGTTAATAGGCTCGTGGTTGCAATGGGGTTTGTATAAATGGAGACACGAGTTAATAAAGTATAAGGCACAATAGCTCTAGAAGAAGTCGAGGTGCCAACTCTTAAATGATTGCATTCTGTCAAACCGGGAAGTTGTGTCTGAACAGTTTGTCTAGCCACAACCAAGTGTGCGTAGGACTGCCTTTTATCTTGTCAACACATTGATGGAGAGAAAGCGGCTAGGGAGGAGGAGAAAAAAGGATTGAGTTTTAAAATGAGTTAAAAGAATACTTCCTTTTTTTTAACGTGACGAATACGTTGACTATATGCCAAAGAAAATAGATCAAAGGAAATCTAAAGGAAGTAAACAAGCAGATATACATATATGCACATATATGTCATTCATATATGCACATATGTCATTCATATATATATATATATATATATACATCGTTATGTCATTCATGGTCCCCCCACCCTCCGTTCGTCCCCGTGAAGACATCTGAGCTGAATGAGGACGACTCCCCTCATCTGCAGCCAATACGGCACTTCCAACAACTTCAGAGAGGAGTCCAAGCCAATATAACTGCCGGTCAGCCCAGCGCCTCCTCTCGTCTCTCTCGCTCCTTTATTATAAAGTTATGTGTGGTGGCAAAACAAATTTCCAACTACCTTCCCTCCATTGCTATTCCCTCCACGGCGTTCCGTGGCGGGCAGCTTGCCGGATGACTTCTGTGCTGTGGGTTGAGCACTGTCTATAATTAAAATGATTTAACTCTGAAAGAAAGAGGAAAAGGAAAGGAAAGAAAGGCGTTGGGGCAAAACAGTTTCCATGCTGAAGAGGAACTGCTGGCTTGTTAAAGTGCCTTACCGTTGGCCCCTGACGGAGACCCATGTGGATGATGGATGTTCATCGGTGCCTTGTTGGTAATGAGATCCTTTGCCTCATTGTTGTCTCGTTATTAAGAAAAACAACCAGAAAATGAAACAACCCAAAAACGAAACTACACAGCGACTCCATTATGAGCATGAGGAAAATGATCTGAAAATGATAATGTCTTAATGACTGGGATTATTTTCTCTTAATTCTTACTACTTTTGGTTTCCTCCTCCTTGGACCTGTTCATTGGACAAGTTTTGAGTCATTTTCTCTCATCTTTATTTGTTAGGCATTGGAAAGTGATGTTTACTTGACGAAAACGATGAAAAAAACGTATTGTGAGGATAGAGTATTCACAGCTCTATTTCAATGCAATATCAAAGTGTGTTCCTGAAGACCTTCAGTGCTGCCATTCTGCATCGTCCCATCGTTCTGTGAGCTACCCACTTCTACAATTTTTCTGTTCCTCAGCAAACCTAAAAAAACCCACTTGGTATCAATGTTTCCAGGACTCTGGGGATGGGAGTGCAGTGGAGTGAAAAGACCAATCTGTATTTGCTGTGCACATCTTCTTTTGTTGCATTAAGATACCCAACGGATTTCAAACTTGCTATCATTTTCCACCTCCCTTTGAGTTTGTTTGTTTGTTTGTGTGATTGTGTTTGCACGTGCACTTGTGTGTGCTTCTGTGTGTGTGTATACTAAGCACATGTGCACGGTATAAAAGTGCTCACACAAACCTTCACCTGCACCTGCACACATACGTGGTTTGGATGTGACCACATGCATACACATTCCTGCTTTGGTTGTGGTGCTCATACTATATTATACCAAGAATACAATGTGCAGCATGGGTGGCATACGGCTGCCAGGGCGCCCGGGGATAGCGTGCCTTATGAAAGTGTGTCAGACTATGCAATAAGATGTGGGGAGGGAAAAGATAGTTCCAAGCAGGGAGAGGTCGGGAAGGTCACCCTGAAAGAGAAGCTGCTGTAGACAGTAATAAATGGCTTCTTCTTCCAGTCTTATTCGGAGGATGAACCTTATGGAGGGTGGGTACAGTTTCACTTCAAATTATTTCAGTTCAGTAATAAGGACGATGTCGTCAAATAGTTCTCCAGCGCTTTGTGTATGACAATGGGCCGAGTGTACGCAGAACTATGCACTGATGAACCAAAACCAGTGAAGTAAAATCCATGCTTAAAGATTTTTTAAATCTATGTGTTGCGTAAGTGTGACAGAAACTCAAAAACATGTTGTGCTTGATACTTGTATCACACTGTACGTTTACTCTACCATGGCTGTTAGGATAACATGACAAATTGTAGACACATTACACATCCCTTCATCTTTGCAACATTTCAGTTCCAAATTGCCTAAGCGTTGTCAGTCTGGGTTAGCTTCAGCACCCATCTTGCGTCTCCTTTCATGTGCCACCTAATAACAGCTTGAAATTCCCTTCGGACTTCCGTCCAGATAAACTCTAACTCTTTTCCCCATCCTATTAACAGCCACCCACTCACCAACAGAACTCACATCAAACAAAAGTAATCACTAATTGCATTCATTTGGTTCACCTGTCTTTGTGGACCATTAAATTGTCTTCTTTTAGAGTGCCTTGTCTCGATGGTCTTTCACCACGTAAGTAGAGAACTGTGATGTATTTCCCTCTTCTACAGTCTGTTGTCTTTATCTCTTTGACTTGTCTTTCGTTGATTAGTGTCCCTATACTTTTCCTAACCATCATTAACCATTAGTTCGTAGGTATCTGTCACAGCCTCCACTATTCTACCGCTGACACACATGCACGCACGGACGCACATAAACACACACAGACACACATACACATACACACATTGTCTCATGAATGTTAATTGGGGTTTGGTTTAAAGTCAGTCAACACAAATACAAATTAAATGGATCATTCGTAGCCACAACATTTAATAACAAAGCAGCCACTCATCAAACAGAATATTGAATTGCAGATGAGATGAGATTACGTGCATTAATAGGTGAACAGTTTTCTGTGGTTATTGTTGATAAGACAGCATCACATTTTCCCATGTGAATTATTCAGTAAGTTCAGTATGGCTTATTTTATTGCAGCATGATAATGTTTTATTGTTTTAAAATCGCTATAATGACTATTCATAAAAATGCTCCATACATAAAAATAAATACGGCAAATGTATTTTTGAACATCATTTCCCAAAATAAGTGTTTTACTGATGAATGAAATGTTGACGGAGAAAACGGCGACATTTTGATTGCAATGCTTTGTATTCTCCCAATCTAGTGTTTCACCCCTTTAATTGTGTTCCGCTCTTAAGAAGCTTCCAGTGCACAGGATGCTGAGCCGGCCCTCCCTGCTGTGGCTTTCCTCTGTTTTACGGCCGCCGTGAGCCCTAACATAAGTGTCTTTATATTCTCTTTCCATTTAACCCAGGGAGAATTTAGCTAACTGTATCTTCTTTTTCTAAATTGCTTTTTGCCTCTCACATATCTAACAGGGAATATAGTGTCTTCCACAGACTTTTTTTGGTGGACCGTGCTCCTTTTTGGTGAGCAGTTCACATCGCGCCCAACAGTCAGAGGCGTAATTGTTCTCCCGTGCTTTAAGCCCATTCGTTTTGACATCAATTAATTTGAAGCAATCTCAAGACCACCCCGGAGGCCGAGACCTCCCGCCTCCAAACCTCCAGCTCCCGTGATTGAATTTCACCAGAGTTAGCCCAGAACTTATTTCTTCACTTCGCCACCGCTGGCCGAAAGAGAAGGGAAGAGAACACACTGCAAAACATTAAATAAAAAGAGAAAAAAAATGTACCATCAGCCATATTCCTTTTGCTATCCATCATTTGCTATCCAGGGGAGGACATTGACAAAATGCAATCCAGCAAAAATATGGGCAGAAGAAGTGAGCGAGAGATGACCCAAGTGTGGCCGGTTCATTATCTCCTCTCTATTACATTATTTCACATCCATCCGCACAGACCAGGGCCTCTGCACTTTATCATACCTGTTCTGCTGCAGTCCAGCGGGTTCATGTGCAATGGGCTGCCATGGACAGACCCCATAAAGATGTCATATATATACACTGCTGTATAGGCCATTTGGTTGTAAGATGCTTTTTGAGTGGGAATCAAACTCTAATCCCTGGCAGGGTTAATGCCGCGGCTATTGAGCTGCACCACACTCAAGATGAGGCGCCTATGAACGATAATAAAATAAAAGAAGGATGGTATTGAGGGGTGTTGAATACAGGAACAAGGTGCTCAGATTGTATGAGACCCGTTATCTGCGCCGATGCCGTTTGTGTGAAGACCGGAGGGAACTCCTGCTTCTTATGTAATCCCTGACATTTCTCTCGTCTATGGTGCGAGTTAGACAGCGGTGGCAAACACTCCCGGTCGTTTGAAGGCGATGAGTACGCCCCGTATGTCAGACAGACGG
>OOFG01107016.1:0-13597 GCA_900323295.1 Molva molva | reverse complement strand
AGGAGGCAGGACGTGAGGAGGCAGGACGTGAGGAGGTAGGACGTGAGGAGGTAGAGCGTGAGGAGGCAGGACGTGAGGAGGTAGAGCGTGTTGGAGGCAGGACATGAGGAGGCAGGACGTGAGGAGGCAGGATGTGAGGAGGCGGAGCGTGTAGGAGGCAGAGTGTGTAGGAGGCAGGACGTGAGGAGGTAGAGCGTGTTGGAGGCAGGACGTGAGGAGGCAGGACGTGAGGAGGCAGGACGTAACAGAACGTATGCAGCAGTAGTCCCAGTGTTTTGTTTCCAACACATGGAAGATGTGGGTGAGGCTCCAACTCCGTGATGCTGACTCTCTCTGCGGTGATATCAATACTGCATTTATTTAGACGTATCCGCAATATCAACAGAAGAGTGGAAAGCAGGAAGAAGTTGGAACGCAAAATACAGGCAAGAAGAGAAAAGTAGGAAGCAGCTACACTCCGTGCTCCCGGTTTTGCTCCAGTCGCATGATAGAAACGTCATCAACACGTCAGCATCACGCCCACTCGCTCGCTGTGAATTCTCAGACTCTCAGGTTCTCCGGACTTTACACTAGGGGCCTGGCCGGGTAAACTCTGGGTAAACTCTGGGTAAACTCTGGGTAAACTCCGGAGGAGCGGATTCTCCGGGTATAATCCGGAGAATGTCCAGCTTACAGTCCATGTGAGAAAGGGCTGCTGAAGTGTTGGCGGAATGTGTTGGGAGAGTAGCTAAGTCAGGTGTTGTTTAGGTTAAGCCCCCGCCGGCCCCGGCCCCTTGCACTGGCGTGACATTAGGATGGTGTCGCCATCACCGGCTCAACATATTGATCCAGCTAGTATTAGTAACATCAGGGACTGTCACTGGTGTATCGAGCACTTCTTTGGCCAGCGCATTAGTCCATATGGAATACTTATGTTCCCATTGGATTGGTTCGTATTGAATATTTGCCAACTTTCCTGCAATCTCTAACTTTATGTTCTCTACTAACCAGCGATAACTCAGCGCCAGAGTCACAGACGTTATTAAAGTCCAGCTGATATTAAGTATCACTGTTTATAATAATTATATGGCTGTCTCTTTTTATTTCTCTGCCGTACCGTATTTCAATCCTACCCGAACAGTGCACTTCTGCGCACCTATCCGTGCCTTTTATCCCATACTGTACATTCTTTTGTCATGAACTGTTACACCCCTATCAAATACATTGCTCTAATTTCTTAAGATATAACTTCACATGCGACAATCAAGGCGCATGTGAAGCATCAATCAAGAAACCATGAAAATCATTATTTTCATGGTTTCTAAAGTACTAAGATCCTCTAGCGACAGGACGGCCATTGCTGAATACATGTAGGTGAAACACTGTATACAGTGGCTTTCCAAAGTATTCAGACCTCTTCACTTTTTACACACTTAAAGGTCCAGTGTGTAGAATTGAATAGCAACTAGTGTTGAGGTTGCAGTTTACAACCAACTGAACAGCCCCTCACCCTCCCCCTCCCCTTCCAAAGACTACGGTGGCCTGTACTGGCCTGTATTGTGTCCGGTGCCAGTATGTTATATCCGTTTTGGATTTTTTTTTAATTAATTTTATTCGCACCAAGGTCGACTTTTGATAGCTCTAGCCACCGAAAAAAATCGGTTTCACCAATCACAATCAGGTATCTTTGTCATAGTCACCATGGTCACTCTAAATGTTGTAGGGCATGGCGGAAGTAACAGCCTATTTAATATAGACCTATACTTATCGCTATCTGTTAAATGTATTGATCATTCATATCGATAGCAGTCGGTGCTACAAGCCAGTGTTTACTTGCATGGCGGTACGTGAATATAGGTTGCTTTTGATAACATGAAGGTGTACAGTTGTATTGCAACATTTTCAATTTGGAAATAAACCCTCTCCGAAAGATTGAGATTACTTTAAGTTATGGAACAGGGAGTCACCTTAAAAACTAACTTCACCAAAACCTAGATGTATTAAAGAATGCACACACATTTATCACTGTCCCCCTCATCCCGAACTGCCATTCTCTACACTGTTCTACTCTTGGATTAAATAGTGAATCTCCATTATAATTGAATCCTCTAAGAATAGGATCTTTTTTTGAAAGGAGCATGCTAGTCTTCACTTGCTATATGGGGCGCTTCCAAGAGAGGATAATGTTTCTGGGGCCCTTATAGTATAACGCCACGGTGTGTTGATGTGTCGAGCTCCGTCTGGGCAGAGGTTGATGTTGAAGTTGGTGTCCGAGAGAGGGTTAAGCTTCTCGGACACTTGTATATAAATAGAGCCCGACCGATATATCGGTTGGCCGATTTTATCGGCCAATATTGACCTATCACAGATATATCCATATCGGCGTCTAATATTTGCCGATATGCATAATATGAAGGAATTAGTGTCATCATGTAGTTTGTCCAGCAGAGCGCGCTCCCGACTCCATTGTTTACAACACTCAGCACTGTCTGCAGCACCTGTAGCATGTGCATATTCTGTCTTCACGACTCGTAGTCAAGCAGTGTCTTAATGACTCAGTCAAGCCGCGTCTTCACGGTAAGTTGCTAACTAGTTTTTGAAATACATTCTGGAAAGTTCATAAACAATGACCACCGCATTTTCCCTTTTACATATAACGTTATCGTCCCTGACTACCGCCATGTCCCTCACGCTTGCTGTGTTATCCAGATGTAGTTTGTCAGTAGGCACAGTCAGTATTAACATAGCAGAATGAAAGGTAAGCATCAGAGCGTCTTTCTGCAGCAGACGACGGTGCAGTGGTTGATTTAGTCTGTTGAGTGTTGATTTCACGTTACGTTGTTACCTAGTTAGTGCGACGCAATGCTGGATAGTAAATAAACAAAGTCCCCATCTTTTACTCCCCGCGACTACGGGCTCATCATAATCGTTTGCATTTACAAAAGTAACGATTCCGGTCTTCCACCGGATACGTTGGAAGTTTCCCTGAACGTTTGAGCCAGGGTAGTTGGCAGCAGCAAACCATGAGTTACTGTGTGTGACCATTAACCAGTGTTGGGCAGTAGTTACACTAGTTTAACTACATTGCTCAGTTGTGTGGTGTTAGCGTCGCCGTTTCTGAACCAAACAGCTTTTCAGTGGCTCTTTTATTACTCGAGTGGTGCGGTAGCATCCACACAAGCTACATTTTCCAAGCATTTCTGAAGCTCAAGCGCAGTGGAGCTTTTCTGCTGCGGTCTGAATTAAAACAGCTAAGGATCATTAAAGGGGTGATATTATGCCACCAGGTGAGTGTGATTAGTCATTACAAGCTGTTTGAAAATCTGCCTTTTCCTGTGTTTTAGTGACATCACAAGTGGGAGTGTCCACCTAGATGTATGATGGATAGATAAGCAACATTTGCTACAGTCCACTGGGTAGGCTGGTAGACTGATCTATCCAGTCTCTCTCTCTCTCTCTCTCTCTCTCACTCACTCACTCACTCACTCACTCACTCACTCACTCACTCACTCACTCACTCACTCACTCACACACACCCCTGCTTTTTGTTATTATGTGGAGCAGAGTTTTATGGGGGGGGTTTGAGCAGAGAACACAGCTTATTGTGTAATAAATATAAATATTTTGATCTGTTTGACTGAAAGTTGATCACTAAGATAGCATTGACTCGGTTCAATGTAAACAAGTCAATTGGTTGAAGTTGGTTCAATGTGAAAAATAAATATCTTTGATGTAGTAAACTGCTGTTGCCATGTTGCTGTAGCTCAGCTTGCTACATCTCTCTGGGGGTTAGCATCAGTATAGTGAAGCTTCATTTAATGTAGAGTAACTGGTAGCTTGCCTCACACTGCTGTTAACGTTTACATTAACAGCAAACTAAAACTAAAGAGGGCTCCACTCATTAGGTTGTTATTTTTGATATCCCTAACTATAGAGATAAATGTATTAGTGAGGCGAGGGAGCTAATCCCAGTGGGCCTGGGACGGGGAATACGTCGTCCATCCCTTCATTTACTGGTCCAGTGCGTCGTGTTGTTGGCAGTTGGATTTGGTCTGAGGTGGATGAGAATGTTACTATCCATAGGAGGATCACTCTTCCTCTCGTGGGATGTTGTAGGCATGCTAAGTAGGGCTGGCCTGGTCCATCCTTAGATGGGAGACAAATTGGGTCTGGTAAATAACCGAGGCTCTCTGTGGTCACTACAGATCTCATGGCATTCATCGCAAGAGTAGGGGCTCTTCTACCACTCTGACCACCTAGCATCCCCTGGTCTCTTATTTGAAGTTGAATTCCTCACCTCTCCACTATGATAGCCAGTGTGTTGTAAGCATTCTGGCCGAATCTGTGGGTGCTACACAATAGTAGTGGAAGAGGTGATGTCTAGAATGAGCTACCCAACCACACAGCTTGTGGGTGATACTTGCGTATCTTTGCAGAGAAGGCAATGCATTGCTAAGCCCTGGGAGGAATGCAAGTCTCTATGTTAGCGAAGGTCTATGACCGACCAGACATGGTCGCAGACATGCTGAGGAGTGTAAACTGACCATAAAACCTCATCAAGTCAGTCACGTTTCTGCAGGTGGATGAAGATAAGGATCAAAATCCCTTCTGTCTATAGAGTTATAGGAGCAAGCCTGACTTATGTGTTTGGTACATTGTGTATATAGGTTTGCTATGGTTGTACATATTGTTCTTGCGTTGAGTTTAGTTTTTTTGTCAGTGGTGATCATTGGGTTATAAAAATAAATAATTTAAAGGACAATCCCAGTCTGGGTGATCAATTAAATGGTAACAGTCTCTCCTGGCTTCAGTTAAACATCCCATACCAGTATAATTTGTCAAAATGACTTTGTTGTACCTATTCTGCCTCAGAGCTTTCAGCGTGAGTGCACCTGCATCCAACATCAACACGAGCACTTTGATCTTCATGAGAAGACATTTTACAAAGTACTTGTTTGGTGATTCACTTCATTTCTTTCCACTAACTTCCACAAACTCCATACTGATGTGGCGCATTGATTCCAGAGACCAAAGTTCTACATTGCTATGGTTTGCATTCGTGGTAAGAGCGCGTCCACACTGAATGCTCTTCGGCAGATCAGTGCAACAAAGTATTTTGCCAAATTCTATTGGTAACTGATGTTTAGTGAAGTCAGGAGAGTTACGATGGTTTAATGACCAAGACCTGTCCTTTCAGTTCTGATTGGGTTTTTTAATATAGTATGGATGATGTGTAGTTGTGTAGCACTCTTTGTTATAGATATACCAGCCATGCTACTACTAGAGGATGAATTTGTGTGACAGTCAATACTAAAATCTTGTCTGAAAGCAAAAATACAATTTAAAAAAAAAAAAAAGTATACTTTTAGATCGAACGCCCTCTCCCTCCATCCTTACTGTTAAGGGCACTGATGTTGCTCTTGTAACCCAAATGTGTCTATTTTGAAATAGGCATAAGTGACTGGCAGTGGAACCACACAGTGCCACAGAAAGGTAATCCTGTAGTTATTAGCAGTAACCCCCCCAAAGTCTTTCAATGGATTGGCAAAATGTAAACAGAATTATACAGCTCAAAGAATCAGGGCTAGTGTCTTAAATTAGTCATCATATATGCTGTTTTTGTTCATAGCTGTGCTATTATGTAGTGCTAAGGGTTAAATTTCAAGGAAGCAGGATCAATTAATTAACCAGATAATGATCTTAAAGTAGGGTTGATAGAATTGATGTTGACACATTGGCCCTGCATAAATCCTAATCTGTAACTGGCCTAAAATAGAAGGTTAATTAGTCACTGTTAGATGGTTAGTCTTTTGATCCTGCTCTTTGAATTTACCCCTCAGGTGAGTTGACTGTAGGAGAGATTTTAAATAACTCGTTCCAAGTCCTAATTGACATCTCTCGCACTCAAGGTAGGTGTTTTTCTATACTAACATTTACAAGTAGTGTTGTTGATCTTTTCAGTGCTGCATTAAGCCTCCAAAACAAATACAGCTGTGAATGTGGGCTTCCCATTATCAGATATTCAACATAAAAAACTAAAGTGCAGCTTCGTTCTCCATTTTTCAACAGTTCTGCATTTTGTGTGTTTTTTTATGTATTTAATAACAGATCCCAACATTGTGCACAATTCAACCCCTGTGACACCCGTCACCAACTCATCCGCTGTAAACCGGAGCAGTAATACCAGCTACCCACTCACCATCGCTGCCCAGATGAACATCACCAAGAGCACGGTTAATATCACTTCCCCGGTCAATTTGCAGCACCCGGTCACCCTCACTGGGCCCATCAACCTGGCCTCTGTGAACATTCCCACAGCAGCACACATGAACCTTGCCCACCCTATGGCCATGAATATCACTGGGCCCCTGAACATTGCCATGAGGCCCATGGAGAACATGTCTTTTCTATCCCAAGTCCTGCCTTCTTGCCCTCCTTGGTAAAGTTTTGTTAATATTTCAGGCCATACAGAATTCCTGATATCTGGGACAAAATGTTGTCGAATGGAAAACCCTTTGTTTTAGTTTTTTTGCCTTTTTAATTTGTTAGTCCACTTTTTCTCTGGCATAAAGAACGAGTCAAACTTCTCCACATGCAACTTTAGCGTTGAAAATCCGAAAACAAGTGTGTTGCTAGTGTTGACTTAAATGTTTTTATTTTGTACAGATTGTTTTATATCAATGTTTTAGATGACTTATCAGTATTCAATATTTTGTAAGTATTTTCAACACAACTAGATGAAAAGGGACATAGGTTATCATTTTCAAGAAGTTTTAGTGATGTTGAGTCTATTTACTTGGCTCAAATGAGTAGTGAACACATTCAATGATGCCCACGTCTGTAATGCATTATAAACATACTCATAAATCTTTATAATCTGCTTATAGCACTGGATAATTATTGTTATAAGCACTCATAAATATTCATAATGCTTTATAAAACATTTTATAATGGCTTATATGGTCACGTACCGTAATACTTCATAATTGCTGGTCACTCACTGACATTCTTTTGTTGGATCATAGCGTATAAGTAGAAATAATTCTGATAGTTGTAATACATTGCAACCATTTCATTATGCATTATAATCACTGTTATAATAAATTATAATTTGATTATTAGTTACTCTAAGTGGGCATTGGGTGCTTAAGTAAAGTGAAAATAATATAATTAAATCTTTGCAAGAACAACACAAAACGTTGCAATATGTATTTATTTGGGTAACCGGTCATAACAGAAAATGAGTACTCCAGTTTGACACGACTTTTTGATGATGAACACCTAAATTATGGACTTTAACTTTTCACTTATATAATGTTTCCCCCAAAAAACGCATGAAAATATCTAAAATCGACTAGACCTATGTTATACATTTTGTTGAATTGTGTACTTGTGTACTGTCATGGCGTCATATCCCCTTTATCCTCTCACTTCCAGGGGAAGTGTCTCAGCCACCAAGCTAATGCGTAAGATAACTTTACAACAACCTTCAACAAGCTCATAAGGTTATTTTTTGTTTGAGTAAATTTTTAACAGCGCTGGACTTCTCCATGATTGAATTTGCCACATAACGTTAGCTATAGCTGTATGGGTAATTACTCATTTAAGGGTAAGTTAGCAAGTTAACGTTACGTTAGCTTACGTTATTTACGGCTATTTCATTAGAATGAAATTACATAACATGAATAAACTTGACTAAACTGACAAATCTTCACGACGTCATGAAACTCTTTGAGAGACCCCTAGCGGCCTAGGGGTCATATTTCACATAATGCATAATAAGGGATTAGAATGCATTATAAATTGATTATAATGTATTACAACTACGAGACTTATAATGCACTATGATCCTTGCAAATCATGCCAATGACTTCAATTATGAAGTATTTTGATACTTGACCATATAAGTTGTTATCAAATGCTTTGTAATGTGTTATGATTAATATTAATTATTAATATGTATGGGGGCTTATTACTATAATTATACAGTGCTATAAACCATAGGTATGTTTATAATGCATTATAGACATGGGCGTCATGGAAAGTGTTCTGAACACAACATTTTACCTTACTTGATGTTTTCAGAATAATTACCTACAATATAGTAAAGCTAGATATGACTTGTAAAAAGTCAATTCCATCCAGATGGCAGTATTATTAATTCCAAGGTCTGAAGCCTTTTATGTAGACAACACTGGCTTAGGGGCCACGATGCAATGACATGAGTCCCAAAGTAAGAGTCCCAAAGTTGTATTATTATTAGTGATCTTTAAAGATAATTTATACCCTTGTTGATCTCATATTACAGGTATGAAATGCCATCACTGTAGCTCCTAACTCAGGAAGTATACAGGTATTTTTTATTCTTATTTATGAAACACAGAGGAAATACCTCACTCAGACATCTCAACTCCTAAATTCCTCAAAGATAAATGATTTGTTTACTTTCTCTTTTTTTCTCTATATTTGTAGCCAGTACTTCAAACTCCGTTTTTATTTTTTTCACTGGGTTATGGAAAGGTGTTAAAGAAGGACAAAGGTCCCCTAAGGCAATATTTCACCCACTTTTACCTTCACAATTACTGGCTGCAAAAGTGGAACTTGGTGTGCGTCAGAGCTGGAGTATTGAGTTGGTGTGCGTCAGAGCTGGAGTATTGAGTTGTGAAAATCTGGACTTGCGACTTGACTTGAACTCACCTACTTTGAGACTTGACTGCTATGAGACTCAAGTATCAGTGAGATTTGACTGCTGTGAGACTCAAGTATCAGTGAGATTTGACTGCTATGAGACTCAAGTATCAGTGGAGATTTGAAAGCGAAAATGTTTTTGTATTGAATATTACAACAGCCGGCAAAGATTAATCCACCATTAAGCAAAAAGGAAACAATCTCTAATTAAACACCCAATAAATCCCCTAATTAATCACCCAATTAATGAATCACCCAAGTCTCAAGTTGAAGACGTGAGACTCGACCTGGACCTAAAGACACAGCTTTGGTGTGAAGAGATTTGACATTACTTTACCCCCAGTTCTGCAGCCCTTTAAGAAATCCAGAGAAACGCCATCACAATCAAACACATGTTTTTAATATGACTTGAGTACGCTGTGATGTGTTTGATGTACAGGGTTTTTGAGCCAGCTCTAAACCACTACATGATGGTGTATGCACTAATTAAGTTAAACTAAAACAATTAAGTAAACGTTCAGACAATATTTGAAGGCTCAATGCAAGTGAATAGGAGGTCATAATGGACCGCTTCAGACCAAATGGGGTTATGAGATGTGCTCTTTTGCATGTATTTGATGGTGGGTATGTGAATATTAAGCCAAATACACAAGTTGGGTGAAATATTGCTTTAATGTATAAACTCGTTATTGTAACTGTTAATGCCTATTCCACTGATGGGCCTATCTTGGCATATTTGAATGTTACTGAATGTGAGAATGTCAGTTAATATAAGAAATGGATGTTGAGGATGTGACCCTGTGGCTAACTTCATGGTGTTCAAACCTTCATAGAATTGATGTTAGGAATGACTTTTCCCATTGTAATGTAGAATGCAAACAACACTGTGCTTGGTTAAGGAAGTGGTTCATTTAAGGACCCATTGATTTGTTTTATTGGAAGACGACAAAGAAAGAGTTATGTGTTTTTCATTATAGATTACACCCTAGCTAGGTTTAAGGCACTGCACTGTACCTTCGTGTCCCAGGTGATAAAGCTGTGCCTTTACAATAATTATCCACATTTCACTCCAACATGTACTGTGGTGGAGTTGTGTAAAGGGAAACTAAATTAATTTAGTTGAAAGTCCAAGTTGGGCCTTTTCAATTGATTATCAAATTTAAAATACTGGTATGATTGAAACCTGTATTTGCATCACCACAGTTGCTGTGAATATATTGTTGACATTCAACCATAACAGTGTAATTTTATGTAACTGTAAAACAAAGCCTTTTGTCAACCAAAATATAATTTGTAAGGTATAACTATTTTCATGATGAATTTGGCAGATATTGTGAAGGCAAATGAATGTAGATCTTTTTACCATTTAGTTAAAAAATTGTGTTAGCTATGTCGACACGCACTAAGAAAACATATTACCTTTTATAAATCTTTTTGTATTAGGACACTAACAAAGGTCATTTTTTGTATATATGAAGAGTATACTTTCTGATTAGCAGAAAGGTAAACATTCCTACATTAGTTTTTTTTATGTAAATCTGTTGAGAATAATTATGTATACATTTGCGCGATGTTATGTGCCTTTTATTTGGATTTGGCTAAATAAAAGAAACAAACTGACTGGTCTTTAATGCTCAGTCCCAGGATTTTCGGTAAGATTTAGATATATTCTTCATGTAAATATCCTGCCTCTACAGATCATAGAGGATCTATTAGTTAAGGGCATTGGTTCATTGATAATATTGCAAGTTACTGGACATAGAGGTCCAATAGGCTGTGTTCGACATTGGCTCACTTTTTCCGTCATTCCCTAAAATATAACGAAAACTAAATATTGCACTATTTAGGGAACAAAAGTAAAAGGGGGATTCGGCACTAAATATGGCCGGAAGTCTTCCGCAGTGGCGTGTAAAGTTGCATAAATAAGCCGTTAAGGTTAAGATGTCACCCCTGCCAGCTCAAAGAACCTGTCTCTCCATCACTATTTGATGAATCTGATAATGAAAACCGCTATGCATCATGGGAAATAGTATGCAGATGAGTGCACAACAATAAGGTAGTCCACCATTTACCGAAACTGATTTGTACACAAACATTTTGGACAGCAATACAAAATGGTGACATCCCAATAGAGGGCACAAGAGAGCCCTGTGCTAGTATTGATTTGTAGCAGCATTTTCAATACTTTATAGTATAGTAGTTTCAATACGTTATACTAAGTATATGCTCATTGCCAAGGTTTGGGGAACCTCAGATTTGTTTGGGGGCTGTTGTAAATTAGTGAGTATAAGTAACCTCACATACACATGATCAAAAATTGCATGTGAATTTTTGATGGTTCATGGTTTGAGGTTACTCAGTCCCATGGCATATCAAAGCAGTGAATAAAACAAATGATGTGGTGGGCAGGAAATGAAGGGATTTATAAACGATCAAACTGCAGCTTTTGAGCCACTGCAATTAACCTAGAAAAATACACTTGAGCTATGCCTGTAACAGCCTATTGTTATAGCCCTGTTATATAATAGAGTTTGTTCTAGAATGGTAGTTCATAAGTCGGCTATTTTCCACCATCCTGAACGAAGGAAGAAAAACAATAGCTTTCCCTATAAACCAAAGTGACTATGGCTTTATGACTTGGATGACCAGCATAATGATGGATAATGTCCTGCTAGTGTTATGACTGTTGGATGACCACCATAATGATGGATAATGTCCTGCTAGTGTTATGACTGTTGGATGACCAGCATAATGATGGATAATGTCCTGCTAGTGTTATGACTGTTGGATGACCAGCATAATGATGGATAATGTCCTGCTACTGTTATGACTGTTGGATGACCAGCATAATGATGGATAATGTCCTGCTAGCGGAACTAAGTATTAATGTCTTTGTAAGGTACCAAGCACAGGCCAAGGGACGCAGGTAGAAGAAATAAGGGTTTATTTCTCAAAACAGGTGGTAAACTATTGAAAAAAAGGAACTTAAATTCAAGATGCCCTCCACGTGTTTCTTCGACAACATCCTGGGTGTGAACCACAGGGTATTCACACCAAGAGGCTGAACCAGCACAGCATCCTGGGTGTGAACCACAGGGTATTCACACCAAGAGGCTGAACCAGCACAACATCCTGGGTGTGAACCACAGGGTATTCACACCAAGAGGCTGAACCAGCACAGCATCCTGGGTGTGAACCACAGGGTATTCACACCAAGAGGCTGAACCAGCACAACATCCTGGGTGTGAACCACAGGGTATTCACACCAAGAGGCTGAACCAGCACAGCATCCTGGGTGTGAACCACAGGGTATTCACACCAAGAGGCTGAACCAGCACAGCATCCTGGGTGTGAACCACAGGGTATTCACACCAAGAGGCTGAACCAGCACAGCATCCTGGGTGTGAACCACAGGGTATTCACACCAAGAGGCTGAACCACCTTAAGGGGAGGCATGCAAATGACATAGCGACGAGGCTACGAAAGGTTAAGTGTCAGAGGAGGAGGTAAACATGGCACAACGTCCCTCTTCACTCTTTAGTGTCAGAGGAGGAGGTAAACATGTCAGACAATTAATGACAAAAATACCCTGACCTGAACACATGCAAAAAACATTACCATATTTAAAGTTCCATAAATCTGTCATGTTATATAGCATCAATTTATGAATGAAAATAAATGTGTACTGAGTCATAATTTAGTTTGGCTGGTGTTCACTACTGTCTTGTATAATTATTAGGTTATCGATGTTTGTATGTTTGTTACACATACTATATTATTTATGTGGTAGCCACTACACTAACCTGTCTATTTAGAATCTATCAGCAGGAAATCTATTATTTTAACATTGACCTTTAAAAGAATACTAAACATATCAAACAATAGGCCAGTGAGACTACATAGTTGGGATATTGCACTATTAAAGGAAACACATTTACAAATGTACAATAGGCCTACATTGATTTTCTAATGGAAGATATATAGTAGGTTTTAACAGTTAGTTTCATTGTCTTGATGAAAAGGTTGACCATCATCTGTTGTCAGAAAGAGTTGCGGGTCTTCATCAAGTCCTTCTGCTTGTCTGTAGAACTGGAGAGAGCCTGGAAAGTCAAACCAGTTAATATCAATCCTAATAGTCAACAGTAGTGTCCCAGCCCCAAGCAGATAGGCCTAGATAGC
The DNA here is from genome assembly GCA_900323295.1 of Molva molva. Lineage (NCBI taxonomy): Eukaryota > Metazoa > Chordata > Actinopteri > Gadiformes > Lotidae > Molva > Molva molva. The sequence goes on along the minus strand of OOFG01107016.1, from coordinate 751 downwards.
ATAGCATGTGTGCAACATGTTACCCCTGTGCCATGTATATGATGGGATCTGCTGTGCAATAACATTGTTTCTCTTTTAAGTACTTATTTTAGTATTTTTAGTATTTCAAGAACTGTTATTAGGGGTCCTATGAAATCCGTAGGAACCCTGTTGTATTCGTTACTATTATTAGGGGTCCTACGAAATCTGTTGTTAAAATATCATTATTTCCATTTATTGACGTTAATAAGTGTTTAAAATAAGTGTTTAAAATAGGAATTTCACCTGCAAGCATGAGAGAGAGGCAGTTCTGTCGAGGTTAAAGTTATTGAACTCTGTGAGTGAAACACGTTTCTTTGCTAGGTTGTTGCTAGCCACGCTAGGAGAGGATAACATCACATTAAAGTCGTTGCTTAAGTTACGATTTTTTTCATAAAACCAATCGGAGTATGGAAATGCTGTTTAATGTCTATAACATACTTTGGTACGTATGGTATCATAGTCAAGAAAATGATCATTGTATTTGACATACGTCGGTACATGTTGTATCATTGTGGTAATGTCTTATAAAAAAATAGCTATGCCAATAGCTAGCTAGCTGGCACTAGGCGCTAGCTTGGTGAGTGGAGCAGCTAAGAGCATTGTCAAGGATTAAAGATGCTTGGCACTTGTGTTGATATTAAAGCCATTCGGTTTTAGTGGGTTAATGCACTTTAATGGTATAACCAGTGCTTGGGGTTAAAAGGGAGAGCAGGCTGCCACATCACATGGG
>OOFG01107013.1:0-12300 GCA_900323295.1 Molva molva | reverse complement strand
TTTTACTTCTCCCACCTTTCTCCGTTTGGTGCCGAAGTAGAAGTGGTCCTGCAGCAATCTACTGACAGAGCTGAAGGCATCATCGTAGTGGTTCAGGTAGAAGTTCTGCATCTGGGAACACAGAAAACATCTGGTTACTTTCTGTTTTAGTCTCATAGGAAGCAGCTCATCTGGTTACTTTCTGTTTTAGTCTCATAGGAAGCAGCTCATCTGGTTACTTTCTGTTTTAGTCTCATAGGAAACAGCTCATCTGGTTACTTTCTGAAAAATGTTATGTTTATTTTATGTTTGTTATTTATTCTCCCTTGTGTGCCAGGGAAAACAATAAATCTTCATTATAAAAAAATACTGAACTGTTTTAAAGTTGTTATGCCCTTAATACCACTATCTTTGAACAAGCACAAATGTTGATACATATGTATGAAACAACCTTTGATATAACCTTCGTTCACATGATTTAGATTCTTTTTGTGAAAATGATGTAATTTCTAACACAATATATCCTATCACTCAAAAATAAATCAGTCCACATATGTCCCTCCCGCCTCCGAAAATAATGGATTAAGAAATGTTGTTTTCCTCATGAAAGTAACACCAGCGACAGTCCGACCAATGAGAATTTGGTTGAACAAGTTCATATTGACCAAACAATCGACCAACCAATCAGAACTTGACAGTCAAAGCTCAGACGGAGATTCACCATCCACACACCGCTGCGTTATACTATAGGTGTCTGGGAAGCCTAACCCTTATTGAAGGTAATAACCCTTATTGAAGGTAATAACCCTTATTGAAGGTAATAACCCTTATTGAAGGTAATAACCCTGATTGAAGGTAATAACCCTTATTGAAGGTAATAACCCTGATTGAAGGTAATAACCCTGATTGAAGGTAATAACCCTGATTGAAGGTAATAACCCTGATTGAAGGTAATAACCCTGATTGAAGGTAATAACCCTGATTGAAGGTAATAACCCTGATTGAAGGTAATAACCCTTATTGAAGGTAATAACCCTGATTGAAGAAAGGCTCAGAAAACCACTTTGGATGTGTGCATGAGCCATAGAGCTTCAACTGATAGAATACTGTAGCACAATACTAACGATCTCTCTGGCAGATCGTGCGGACATTATCGTTCACGTTCTAATATCGTCATATCGCCCCCCCCCTAATCAGCAATGACTTTAATAAGAAACGTCACACTAATACAGGGAACAAACAAATACTAAAAACATATACTAATATTAAAACATTAATTTGGCTCCTTTGAATTGTAGTGTTGTGTGTATGCCTTTTAAAGAAACTTCAGAATAAAATATATATTAGTTATATTGCAGCTTTTTGATTAAAGAATAAAAAACCTCATGTGGTATTGGATGGGTACGCTGAATCGGCCCAGTTAAAGATTTGTTGCTCAGAATCAGTATCATAATGAAAATATGTGATCTTTTAAAAGTCTGTGTGTGTGATTGGTGAGACAATATCACAGCAGCATGTTCCGTTTAACATTATGATCTTATCTTCAGTATCACAATCCAAATCGTATCAATAACGTTAACTACTCTTATGGAGCGCAGAGCAAAGTTTTGGTGAGCAGCAGGCATGTGGAGAACGCGTCGCTCTGATTAACGGGGCTAATCGGGGGGACATTCTGCTCCAGCAGAAACATCTCTTAATGAACAGTAGGGTGCAGATTCTAGAGATCTGATATCACTCTACAGACAGAACAAACACGGCTCTCCGCCTCCTGCCTATTATTTCACCATTCACCCAACATACCGGACAATATATCTAAAAAAACGTTCACAACTCAACGATATGACAGAGTTTGTTGCTTGCTATAATCCAAAGTAGTCCAGGCGGGTAAACAGATTATTTGCAAATTACTTTTAAGACGCGTTTGTCTGCAAAACACTGAACATTTCATTGTCCCGCTTTGCTGATTGTGTGCATGCACCGCGTCTATTCAAGCTGCTTTTGCGTTTCGGCGCATGCGCATATTAGGCAAAGCAGGACATTGAAAATATCTGATGTTTTGCAGTCAAACGTGTCTTAAAAGTAATATTTTGAATGAGGCAGAGTTATTCAGACGGAATCTACGTGCGCTCTGTTTATAGAATACGTTCTGATGAGTAAGTTCAAATCGCCCTAATATTGGCGTAGGAAAAACGAATTGTCGATCATCCCTTCAATTGCCAATATATGATCAGATCGCAAATTGGCACAAGCCTAGTCTGTACCCAGGATTACGAAAAAAACACCTGCCAAATGTTCATGAAACTTTGTGGAAGGGTGCAGCATTGGCCAAGGAAGAGCCCATTAAAGAGAAAACAATTTAGTTTCACTTTTGTTAGCATCACGACCTACAATCTGCTTTTCGAGTGCCCTTCTAGTTCGTCCATTTTACGTTACTTGTCCCTTAATATGTTCAAATTGTTGAGCTGAGGAGTTAAAGCAGTTAAAAATAAAAATAATTAAAAAAGACTTCTGCATGCCATGTCGTGATGATGTGTTACATGTCACATGTCATTCACAATCATTTGAATGTAATATTTACTCATTTAATGTGTTTTCCAAGCTGCAGTCGAGCTTGTTCTGTGTTTAATAAATGAGTGGTAACGGATGGCCCGGCGATTCGCGCCAACTGCCAAGGTTTTGTTCAGTGCTGCAGTTAAGGCACGGCTGTACTGCGGCGCCACGGCTGTACTGCGGCGCCACGGCTGTACTGCGGCGCCACGGCTGTACTGCGGCGCCACGGCTGTACTGCGGCGCCACGGCTGTACTGCGGCGCCACGGCTGTACTGCGGCGCCACGGCTGTACTGCGGCGCCACGGCTGTACTGCGGCGCCGGTGTTCTGCCAATGTATGCTCCCTTGTCAGATTTTGCTACCGTAGTGCGAATCGACAGCAGAGTCTATCGAATCGTGCTACCCTATCAAAAATGCTACCTTATGTGTTTGGTAGCGCATTTGATCTGTAGATCAATATCCTCTATCCTCTAAATGATGCTCCCACTACAGAATCACGTTATTTTACACCACTACTCACTCCATGTACACTGTAAGAATATGGGGAGCATATTTTGATACTGTATTATAACGTCTTTATGGAAGATTTCAGGGGTACCGTATGTGGATAGACCAATTGCCTCTATCAAATGATGCTACTACTAACTCACGTTCTTTTACACCACTACTCACTCTCCTGACGTCACGCTTATTCAGGCGTGTTGTTTCACGTTGCGTTCAGTGCACATGGGAACTGGGACTTTTAAAGTGGATTGCCTTATATTTTGCCTTATTACTTTGCTTGGTCAAATTCTGCTTAAATACATGCGAGTAAATGATTCGCCTACATATGAAACAAATGTCTCAATAGGCCTACGTTATTCAGTTCAAATTAACTTTAAATATCATGAAATATATTTCAATATTTTAACCACTTATTGAAACAAGTAATTCTAGATGTTCGTGTGGAAAATGAGCCGTTGAAGGTAAAGAGTCATGAATTTAAATGAATGGTTCGTCTCTCGGACGTGCAGCTCATGCCGCCATCTGCTGGCGAGTTTGAACATTATTATTATTATTATTGAATATAATATGAATATTATATTGTTTATTAATCAGGACTAGAAATCATGATTGTCATGGGAATGCTGAAACAAACTTGTAGTACCTGGCAGCTTGCCTGCCCTCTGGCATCTTGGTTGTCTGACTCCCTGCTGACAGAACCCTATACGGGCATCTGAAAGAGTGTGGTGCAAATCCAAGCGCTCTGACGACCTTCTTGCCAACCAATCTCTTCTCTCTTCAATCTCCCTTCTCCAATCCCTCAAAACCTTTTTTATCTTTTCCGTCCTCCTCAATCTACCCACTCCCCCACCTCCCTCCACCCTACTACCGAGCGATTTTGTTAACTTCTTTGTCAAAAAGAAAGATTACATACGTTCCTCATTTCCCCACCCACCTGCTGTCCCCACCTTTCCTACAGCCACCCCTTCATCTCCTACTCTACCTTCCTTTTCACCACTCTCTCCCACTGAGGTACGATCCCTGGTCACTTCCCACCGCCCAACAACCTGCCCTCTCGACCCCATCCCCTCACCTTCTTCAGTCTAGTTCTCCCGACCTCCTTTCTTTCCTCACCTTTCTCTTTAACACCTTTTTGGCTACTGGTTGTTTTCCAAACACTAAGCAGCAAGAGTGAACCCTCTTTTAAAGAAACCCACACTCAACCCATCTGATGGAAGGAATTACCAGCCTGCCTCTCTTCTACCGTTTATCTCCAAAACACTTGAGCGTGCAGTCTTTTTCTGCATACCTCCTCCAGAACCACCTGCTGGACCCTCACCAGTCTGGATTCAAGGCAGGCCACTCAACTGAGACGGCCCTCCTTCCCGTCACAGAGTAACGTCACACTGCTAGCCTCCCTCTCCTCCGCTGCATTCTGCTGGACCTTTCAGCAGCCTCGACATAGTGAACCACCAATCCTCCTCTCCACCCTCCAAGAACTGGGAATCCCGCCCTGTTCACATCCTACCTCACGGGCCGCTCTTACAGGGAGACTGGAAAGAATCTGGGTCGGATCCCTAAAGTCTCACAACTTGGGTCACTCAGGGTTGTGTCCATTGGTCCCATCTTCTTCTCTCTGTACACCAAGTCACTGGGTTCTGTCATTCACCCAGATGGCCTTTCCTACCACAGCTATGCAAATAACACAACTAATTATGTATTTTTCACGGTCTGAAACCCAGGTAGAAGCACGATTCTCTGTGTGTCTGGCCAACATCTCTCAGTGGATGTCAACACACCACCTGAAGCTCAATCTGGACAAGACTGAGCTGCTCTTCCATCCAGGAAAGGCATCTTCCATCCACGACCTCTCCATCAATATTGACAACTCTGTGGTGCCTGTGACTCGGACGACAAGAACATGGGTGTGAACCTGGATGACAAGCGGTCCTTCGCTGCCAACATCGCTGTGTCCACCCACTCCTGCAGATTCATTCTGTACAACATCAGGAGGATACGTCCGTTCCTCACCCAGAAGGCCACCCAGGTTTTGGTCAAGGCTCTTGTCATCTTGTGCCTGGACTACTGCAACAACTCTCTGGCTTGTCTGCCTGCATGTGCCATTCATCCTCTGCAGCTCATCCAGAATGTGGCAGCCCAGCTGGTCTTCAACCTACCCAAGTTCTCCCACACTACACCACTCCTCTGTACCCTGGTACATTGGCTACCGGTGGCTGCTCGAATACGATTCAAATCACTGGTACTTTCCTACCGGGCTGCGAAGAGCTCTGACGCGTCCTTCATCCCATCCTTCATCCAGGACATAAACAATAAAGCTCAGCCCGTCCGCTACGCTCCATGACTGCCAAAATGGCACGCTACTCCCTCTCTACGTTGGGGAGTAGCCGCAGCAGCCGCTCAACAAACCCCTGATAGTTTGCTGTCCTGGCTCCACGATGGTGGAACGAGCCCCCCACTGACGTCAGGACAGCTAAACCCGACCCATCTTCCACCGCAGGCTGAAAACGTGTTTGTTCAGACTGCATCTTGGCCAATGAAAAAAAAAAAATCTAAAATAAATCTCTATCTCTTGTTTCTATATTTTAGCATGTAAGCAGTTGCATTGCTTATTTATTTAATTTGATGTTCTCTTTGCACTTTTTGGGTTATATCTTCATTGTTGAATGCACTTATTGTAAATCTCTTTGGACAAAAGCGTCAGCTAAATGAATGTGATGTAATGTAATGAACTCCCCCAAGGATGTCAGTATAACACAGCTCTTATCAAAGGCTCCATTTGTTTAATGTTGAAATGCAGATTCTAAATCATGCGAGTTTTAGTCCATGACCAATGACTGATATATGTTTCCAAAAACCTCAGGCAACAAGCCTACATAAGAAAAGAGTTCATATTAACTTTATGGGCCAAAGAGAAAAGAGAACAGTTGTAATGTATTCATCCTCGAGGCAGAGGGCGTAGGAGTTGGACGTGTAGAGAACCACTTTGTGAACAAAACACAAGTTCAAACTCTTTCCTCTACTACTACCCGGCGTCTCCTTGCTCTGGTCTAGTCGCCAGGCGTGTCATTTCTAGCATTCAGCCGTGTCCACTCTCCCCCACTCTCTCCTTGTCTCCTCTCCTTTTTCCTTCTCGCCTTATCTCCTTTTCTCCTCTACCGGGACATGGTTTAGGAAGAGTAGCAAAGGAGTTAAAGATAAAAAAGTCAGGCTATGACATCATGCTATGACATCAGACTAAGCCAATGAAAACAGAGCAGACCTACACATAACAGATGCTCTGGAAGCACATTGATCATATTTCATATTTAGCAAGAAATACATTGGTAGTCATTCACACACACACACACACACACATACACACACACATACGGACACTAGCACACACACATGCAAATACACACACACACTTATGCATACACATCATAAAACAGTACATACACGTACTAACACACACACACACACACACACACACACACACACACACACACACACACACACACACACACACACACTTTATCTAATACAAAGGCACACAAAGGGCAACTATATATATATAATATCTAATACAGACTCACAAAGAACAAACACACACCCACACACACAAACATACAGATACTTACTCTATTAAAGCTAAAGTTGGTGTGATTTGTTTGTTTGAGTGGGACTTATTTTTAGGCTTTTTCGGTCATAATTGACTGCAAAGAAAGAATTGAGAAGAAAGGGCATTGATGTTTGTGACACAGCCACTTGTCCACAAACTGTTGTAAATGTATGATATGTAACATGTCTGCCTTAAATTATCTAAAAACAACTAGACCTTTTGTTATATATTTTGTTAAGTTGTCATCATTATCCAAATTGTTTCCAACAATGCTCAAACCCAAAGAAATACGTAGTTTTATTTAGGGTAATGGTCCTTTACATGATGGCATCATATGTCCTTTACACCCTAACTTCCGGGGAAACATGCAAAAACAGTAATCCAGCAGAGAGCTGACATTTCCATATCGATCGAGCTTACTACGTACACTTGTGCTAAAAGTGGCTCATGCCAGCCACCAAGCTAACGCAGTGTTTCCCACACATAGACTTTACTTGGGCGGGTCATTATTTATTTGAATTTTTTTATCCGTCCGAGAGAATGACGCCATCAGCGATCCATAGTGTTTCCAATACATTGTCCATTTTTTTAATATTTAAAATGGGTAAAATCTTATTTCATTTTAGAGCTTCACGCAACACATTGACAACAGGCTGTCTGTGAATGGCTAGTGCACACTCTATGCACACTCAATCAAAACACGATCATGCACGGGAGGAAAAATTGTTGTTGGCTGTTACCCGCAGAGAAGATGGCAGTCCAAATTCCTGTGTAGAATCAATCTGGAGTACAGAAATAAGTATAAGGTATACCCCAAAAATCCATTAGAAAACAGTGTCTACATCTCAACGAGTAATTTCTGTCCCATCAGATAGATTTTCACCAGCATGGTGGTAAAGACAACAACTCCCATGTTCCCATGCAACTTCACGACGTCATCAAACGAGGTCTTTTGTTATTGTTTTGATTGAGAAATCCCTAGTGGCATAAATTACATTATACCTTTAAATAAATTGGTCTTTAAGTATTGTGTATTTTCATAAAAGATCAATGTCTGATCATTGGTTAAAGGATCACTTCAGACATCAACCTGGACCCTATATTCCCATTATTTCGGGTCCAAGAGACTAATGCGGACAACAATTTTGGAAACTCGTCCAGTGTTGAGCGAGAAGGCTGAGGCCATCAGGCGTGTTTCCACCAAAATTACCCGGAACTTTTAGTCTCAGACACTACATTTCAAGGGACTAAAAGGTTCCTTCAGCCCTTTGTTTTCTGCGTTTCCACCGTGGTCTAAAGACCCTCGAAGGTTAGGCAAATTAAGGTTAAGATTAAGGTTAAAAAGACAGATGGATTCAACCCTCAACCTCATATAGCCAGTGAATAGGAGCGTATGCTCCGTACTTTCATCAAAATATCTTATGTATTTAGAGCATTCAATTATTATGGAGTTTGAATTATCCAAGTGTAAAATAGTGTAACAAAGGGAAGTTTACGCGGACGAGGGGGATTATGATAAGTGGGTGTTCATTCTTTAATACATCCAGTATTAGACATGTATGTCTGGAGACGTTAGTTTTTGAGGTTGTTTCCTTGTTCGATAACTAAAACTAGGCTATCACTCTTTGGATGAAGTTGGTATCCAAAACGAAACTGTTGCGATACAACTGCACACCATCATGTTATCAAAAGCAACCTTTATTCAAGTCCCGCATTGCAAGTAAACATTGGCTTGTAGCGCCGACAGCTATCGAGATGCATGTATGATGCATGATGTAGGAATGTAGTTTACCACTATGGATGCAATAAGAGCACTGTGTGTGATTCACTGCATGTCAGAGTGAACAAAAACCAGTTGGATTGTGGCTGCAGATGTTGGAATGGCTGAAATAGAAATGCTTAGAGTACTCGACCAATCAGAGATCTTCAGCGCTGCAAGCCCCACCCACAAAGTTCCTACTACCCCCCGAGCAGGGACTTTTTAGTGGGTAGAATAATGTCCCAGAACTTAATTTAGTACCTGGTTCTTGCGGTGGAAACACACTGAGTTCCTCCAAAGGTTCCTGGTTCCTTGGGAAAGCTCCTGTGGTGGAACAAGGCTTTAATCCACGTCACGAGCTGCAATCTAATCCTTTGGGGCAAAAATATTTTTATAATATGTGTATGACAACATTATGGAAAGGATCCCTACAGAAAAATAAAACTTTTTTATTTACCTTTCGCTTGATCACTTCTGTTTGATATTATGTCTAACCAAGTCTCACTCTAGGAGGGATCTTTCCCTTAATGTTGTCAGACACTTTTAATAAGAATCCAAGCTTCAGTGGCTTTAACTGCCGCTTTTAGAGGAAGTACGGTGACAATACTGGACCACTTTCAGAAATTTTTGTTGCATTAGTCCCTTCAACCCAAAATGATGGGAAAATAGGGTTGGGGTTGAAAGAACACAAAGTCATCTTAATAAGCCATTATTTACTTGTTCCCCATGCCTCAGAAGATGTGTTCACTCAATGGGTGAGACCGGAGAAAGTGGAGTGTTTTGGAACCATTCCATGCCCAGCCAACCAGGCAATCACAACAGACAACATATTGTCAGTTCAGTAGTTTTGTCATTAAAAATATTTTTTTCAAGACACAGACCCTCTCTGACAAAAAGCTTTTTTTTATGTTGCTTTTACCAGTTGATGGTGAATGCATTCGTTGTTTAAAGTGTTGCTTTCCTCTGCCAACATATATATTGGTTCCAATAACAATTGTGACTGTAGGAATGGGGCTTGCAAAACCTTGCTGTTTTTATTTAATGGAGAGTTTTCAGTGTTTCAATAGAATCCACATTATAGTCAACAACAGAAAAGGTATTTTATCTAAGATAGTATTCAGGCACTGCTTGTAAAAATGAACTGCAACTCTTGGTTGCAGTTGGTGGTGTTGGACACATTAGTGAAGTTATTTGCCATAATTGAAATAGATCAATGTTTCACTAAAATTGATTTCACTATAACACAATCATTTATATACCAATGTGAAATGTGTTGTTGTTTATATCTTAACTGTGGCTGGTTACAGCTAGGCAAACGTAATTTTGTTGATACCCGGGATAATCAATCAAGAAGGAATGTTGCTTTGATAGTGCTGCTGAGCCATTATTCTGTGTGAGGTCGCTGGAGATAACGCTTGCTTTACTCAGCCAATCCTCTGACTGCATCTGGGACTCACAAGTTTAGCAGAGATAGAAAAATGCACATTCTCTCTATCTTAATCAATATCTTTCCTGAACCTGTGAAAGTTCACTGGCTGCTTGACCTCCACATCTCCACTACCTTTACTACCAGAGATCTTGATTCAGCCCCCCATCACCTCTATCTCTCTTTCTATGTCTCTGTTGCTGACTATCTTTCTCTTTCTTTATCGCTGTGTCTCTCTCTCCCTCTCTCTCTCTCCATATATCTCTGGCTGTTACACCTGGTCCTTGGCGTTCAAAGCAGCCGAGATATAGCTGAGATTCTTTATGTTGGGATGTAGAAAACTCCTCACTCACATAGAGGGTCCAAAAGATTGAACGGTCACTGGTAACAACCGTCTTATTAATTAGTCCTTTTAAGGAATGGCCTTACCCTGTCAATGTGAGCTGTTCTTTTTACTTTTGCAGATTATATACAAATTATCGAGTCAATTAAAAATTTGACTATTTCCAAAAATCTCCTGTCCTGAAGCTGGATGTATTGGACACAATAAAGGATTGACTCTACCAATACTATTACCTGTACCCTTGCTAAAAGGTCTGAAGAATACAATTTCCTTTTTGTCACATGGTGGCACCAATTTTTGAAGGCACACAATTTTACTGTTGCATTACAACATGTTAAAGATTTAATAATGTGTTTTTTCCACGATAGCATATTACCATCTGTATATCTAAATACAATTAAATAACAATGTCTAATAAGCCTATCTTAAATGCTAAACTTTAATGTCAGCATCAAGTCCCTCTATGAATATAAAATACTCCATACAGAACTGGCAGCAATGCTCCCAAAGAAAATGGATTTAGCATTCGATCAAATTGTTTTAGGGCTGCAACTCATGTTGTAGGCTGCAACTCAAGTTGATTGATCAATCAACAGTACAGTTTCAATCCCTTCCAATTGATCAAATGATTAAAATAACAATAGTCAATAGATTAAATCTACAGAACATTTTTTGACAAAGGATTTAATCCCACTTTACTAAAGGTCAAAGAGATGTCTTAAAGCCGGAGATAGGCCGCATCAGAAGTGTTCACACATATTGGAGATACTCCGGATACTTTAGGCGAGGGGTGGCACCTGGGTGGAGTGTGTAGGAGGCAGGACGTGACGCATAAAGTATGCAGCGGAAGTCGCAGTGTTTTGTTTACAACACATCGAAGATCGCGGCTCAGGCTACTAACTCTGTAATGCTGACTCTTTTTGCGTTGATATCAACACTGTATTTATTTAGACGTATCCGCAATATCATCAGAGAGAAACACATACAGCCCCTCTGGATATAATCCGGAGAATGTCCGGCTTACAGTGCATGTGTGAAAGGGCTATTAGTTATGCTTGATTTGTCTGCCATTGATTTGATAGGCAACAAGAAACAAATAACTGCATTCCTGCAGCTATAGGCAGCACATCTTGGGTATATGTGTTTGATAAATGTCCAAACTGAGGAGTTGAATATTGAAATGTGATTAATTTCATAATTCTATTGAACTAATCAATTCAGCACTAAATAGTTGTGACCAATTAGGTCACAGTGTAAAACAAACAGTTCATCTCAACTTGACAAGACAGTTGAGTATGTTCAGATATGTCAACTTATGTCTGAAAAAACCCTCTCTATATCTGCCAATATATATGCTGTAACATAACCTACAGAAAAAAGTAAATAAAAAAGATGAGGCAGAGAGAAGGTAAAGGGGCAAGTTAATTCAAGGTAATTTGAATGTAAAACATGTAAGAGAGCACAATGTGTACAGAAATATTATTTTGGCTGCCATTGGGTGGACAAGGATGACAGTAGAGTTTATTGCATATGCAATTTAATATGTGAAATAGTACATTTTATTAGGTAGCTCTGGATCATATTGAAATCATTTGTATGGCATTTTCCACTTTTTCACCATCTGTTGTGTCCTTTAACCATCTGTTCTTCACTTCACTTTTTACAATTTGAAACATCATCTAACATACACAAATTGGTTTCAATGCTGGTTTCCTCCTGATCCCGATCCTCTTCTCCCTCTAATCCCTATCTACTCACCCTTCTCCCCCCCCCCACCACTCTGCTTCTTGTTATATAATGCTGTAAGTCCATAACCCCATGTGCCTCCAAAGACACCATCTAAGGCTAATTGTTGTTGATGCACAAGGCAACACCATTCTAAGGTTTATGGAGCTTCATGTATATGTGGGTGGGGCACACACACAAAGGAACGCATGCACACGCACACTCCACACATACACACACATATACACGATCAGGCACACATTTACCACACACCCATACCCATTAATTACAAAGCTTCTCCAACTGTAATCCCTCATGCAAATTGTATGTTCCTTTAAGCCTTAAAAAGGGAGGGGCGGTGTAGATACGCAGTTTGTAGGTGTGTGTGTGTGTGTGTGTTTGTGTTTTTCCATA
>OOFG01107010.1:0-10666 GCA_900323295.1 Molva molva | reverse complement strand
TAGGGGGAGGAAATAGGTCAATGGGCAGGGTTCGGATGAAGGGGTGCCCCTCTGATAAATGGGTGCTGAAGGACAGCTGGCACCCTATCGTGGCTGACGAGGGAAGAGGGGGAACCTGCTGCATGGTCAATGTTCAATGTATTAATATAATAATAATATTAATGATGATGATTAATTAGCACTTAGCTTATTATATTATTATTATTATTATATCAATACATTGAACATTGACCATGAGAGCAGGCAGGTCAATTTTCAATGTATAAATATAATAATAATCATAATAATAATAATGATAATTAATTAGCGCTTAGCTTAGCATTGATTTAAATCGATACCACGTCATCACTGTTTGAGCAACCAATAGCAAACTTTTATGTACACTTACAAGTTCAGTCAATTTAATAATAATCTCATACTTTAACAAGGCCTAGAATCAAGCTGGACTCCTGAAGATATAGGAAATCGAACTACTGCTACTACTACTACAACTACTGTAGGCCTGTAATAGACTATTCCCTTGCAACTCCTTAATACCCAAATAACTAAAGAAAATTATCTTTGTAGGCAATTATACTGCGTACACTGGTCATTCTCAGGCTTGAACCTAGAACCTTAATGCCATGATGAGAGCTTAACAATAAGCCGCTCAGCTTTTCTGAAATTGTAACCACACTAATAAAACACATTTGTTAGCACTTGTGTTGTATTATTTATCACTTTCACTTAGCCGACTTTCTAGCAATGAATGTATGATGAATAATATCCACTACTACCACCACAAAAAACGAGGTAACTGTATTTATGATTATACTTTTCTTTTTTTTACACAAACGTCCGTATTTGTCTTGATAGTATGCTCTGATTGTTCTCAGCCTCACTGTAGTATCTGGATGAAATGTCTAAATGTAGTAATTACAATTAGCGCGGGACCTTCACCCAAAATACATCTATTTTGAATTCATATTAAATAAATGCGGAATTAAACGACTATGTGCAAGAAAATGAGCATTCTGAGAATGAGCCCCGTTCTGTTGATGCATACGTAGTTGCCTACTTGCATTTCTATCACATGGACAAGTTCGACTTACGATCCACCAAGCTCAGTACGAGGCAACTTCTTAGCTATTAATGGTGGAGCGCAACGCCGATGTGAGTAATTACACTGAAGCACTTTCTGCTCTGCGTCCGGGGACTTTCCCCTGGGCAATGGTGGAGAAACAGCGTCCTCAGCAAGTAGCCCAGATTGCAAGCCTTCTGAATGCCCGGATGAGGATGGCGTCGACCCACCTTATATAGGGAGGAGTACACATGTAGTATTTTAAAATGGTTTTAACGTAGGTTATATACTCTTGTTCTATATTTTTCAGTTTAAAAAACAATGTTTACCGAAATGTTAGCTATTCGATAGCATTTCTAAAAGCAAATATAGGATTTTCTTCATAGCGGAAAACCGAGAAGAGGCTCATGGGATTTTTTTTTTGCATCGAGGAAACGTTGCATCCTCTTGGTATAGTGGGCTATACCCCCACCTACTGTACCGGGTGTGAGCGTTTTTTTTTATTTTTATTGTACAACCAAGGTGTCAAATCACATTGAATGTATTGTATTTTATTAATATTTAGTTTGTTTTTTGTTATCACATATGCTGTTATTCAGATTGTTAAAATGTCAACAGATGTGTTTAGTTATTATGCTCCGTATTATAACAGCTTTTGATTGCAATTATGGAAAATCCTAACAGATGAATGAAATGTTATTCTTGAATATATCCAACACTGGTGTGTTGCAACCACCGGAATGGTTTGTTATGACGTTGAGGGGCTCCAACTTCTACACAACTTGGCAGGAGAAGATGGGCGAGCACAGCTTGCTGGGAGACAGTACTTACATTGGACAGGACTGGACATTGGACTAACCCTTCCCACTTGTTATCACTCCTAAGTGTGACAATGGGAACTGCAGAACACCCGGATTGATGCTGTGGTGATGATAATAATGGCAGCCTGTCTTCTACACAATATGTGCATTGGTGCTTCAGAGATATGTCAGGAACACCCACATGGCTGCCCTAGACAGGGAGATGAAAACGAATAGACTATCCTAGTCATTACATTATTATTATTACTCATGCATTAATATAATAGCAGCATTTTACTGTTGTGATTGATGGAGGTGTAGACCAGCTATTGAACATCAGGCTGCAACTGATTATTTTCATTATTGATTAATCTGCTTTTTATTTTCTCATTAAATTGATTGCTGCTGTTATGATTGTTTTTATATTATGTGTGTACCAGTGAAAAACGCATTTTCCTCAATTAACTGTTTTACCTTTTTATTCATAGCCCACAGTGAAGTGTTAGGGAAGCAAAGTCTCATTGACTACCCAAACAATATTTCATTATCACAAGACAAAGAATCTGACAAAATGTGCAAAAATGTGACATACTTGTGTGCAAAATGTATATGATACATAACAAAACAATCTTCAAATGGCACTGTAACAAGTGTCCAACAACATCTAAATAGTTTTACATATGTAACACAGACCTGGCCTTGAGAGCTCCAAATAAATTAACATAAATGTAACTTTCCCATTGGACATTACAAATTCATTAAAATGTCATACTTGTGTGCAAAATGTAGAAATATTTCAAGTAGTTATTAGGATACATTAACAAAATAATCTTCAAATGGCAATGTACAAAGTGTGCATAACACCGATTACAACTTGTCCTGAGAGCTCCAAACCAATTAACATAAATGTAACTTTCTTGGACATTACAAATCTATTAAAATGTCATACTCAATTTTCAAATGGACATTACAAAGTTATTCAAATGCAACAGATTACAGCTTGTCCAGCAATTGAGTCATCAGAGCCTCAAAACCCTGCTGAGCAGACTTCAAAGTGCTAGTCTCCTCGTGGCCACGCCGACTGGCTTCTTCTGACTCTGGGAGGAAATGCATCAACTCGTCATCCACCCTTCGACGTTTATGAGACAGCGTCGGTGTGACAGGTGGTGTTGTTGCTGTGCTAGATGCAGTGAATGCTGTGACATTTATATGATGTCCTAGTGCCTCAGGTCTGCGCACCTCTAGCCCCTCTGATGTCCCAACAACAGGGAAGACCACATTATGTTGCCCTCCCAGAAGGTCATCCATCAATGCATAAAACTGGAAGCGTATGGTTCCCTTCCCTGTTGATTTGTTATTGTCTTTAACTTTTTTGTAGGCATCAACAAGAGTGTTCCATTTCCTGTCTACCTGATCAGGGCAGAAAGACTAGGTGAAATGGCTGCCCAACTTTTCTGCTGCATCTTTCCATAATAGTTTTTTATTGGCCATGGCAGATTTAAGCCGTGCGTTAAGCGGTCTTTTAGAGTTTTTGGGAGACCTTCGCCTTCAGTCTCAATGTGCTGCCACATCAGGTCGATCAAAAACAGC
This sequence comes from Molva molva, assembly GCA_900323295.1. Classification (NCBI taxonomy): domain Eukaryota; kingdom Metazoa; phylum Chordata; class Actinopteri; order Gadiformes; family Lotidae; genus Molva; species Molva molva. The sequence goes on along the minus strand of OOFG01107010.1, from coordinate 7,216 downwards.
GTTTGGTCCTTGCTAAAGCCCTCATTTGCTGGCATGGGCATAGGCACGGGTGATGATGGATTGGATGTGGCATCAGTGTTCTCCTGGCAGCTGTCTAAAAACACACATAAAGTAACAGTTTAGCATGCACAACATTATTCACATTATTACTATTTCTATATTATGATTATTATTATCTAACCTGTAATGGTGTTACAGTCTCCATCTTCAACCAGGTTTGCCATGATTGTCAGGTTTTCATTCAAGTAGTATGTGGTGGGGTCTGCTGCCTTCTGGTATAAGGGACTGGGGAACGGAGGGCTCCTCTAGGGATCCATGAACATTTTCATGTTCAGGTCCAAATAGACTTAAAAAAAGAAGAAAACTAAATTAAAACACACACATACATTGTTAACTTCACAGCCGTGATAGGGCTCTATGATAGTTCATTCACTCATTCATTTACTTTACTTATTTATTTGGTGTTAACGTTACCTGAAATATTTAGGAAGAAAACAGTAACGTTATCTCTCCATGTTCAATAGTCAGTCACAGAAATTACACACTATTTCAAAACATTTTCCACATGAATAGGTAACTAAAGACCCAAGTAATGACAAAACCACAACTTTTGCCAGTGTTTTAGAGCGAATCTAACCAAAACATGTCCCACTTTAGTTTGCCCTAGCCAGGTTAACCGTTGCAATACCAGTTTTAGCCGTTAGCCACTAGCAACCAGTCGTGGACAAAGTACACAACTCCATTACTTGAGTCATAGATCTGTAGCATTGATTTAAATCAACGCTACAGTATAGATCCTCCTGGTCAAGTGAAAGTTGTTCAGTCAAATTTTTACTTGATTTAAAGTACTGAAGTACTTGCTTCAGTACTTGCTTTTAAAAATAGTTGCTTTTAAAAATACTTCAGTATTCAAAAATACATTTTCTTTCTAATGTCAATGCATTGTTGATTTGTTGCCACAATGCATTTACAGAACCTAATGACTATGAAACAACCTACTGAAATGCACTGACTTGCTTGTAGAACCTGTAAAATAAAAAGCTTGTAGAATATGCTACAAGTCAGCAAACGAGGCAATACGTGGGAGGAGTCGTTTACTTCTGTGTAGAACAAGTCAGCAAACGAGGCAATAAGTGGGAGGAGTCAGCAAACGACGACTACAAATAGCCAGATCAGTTCAGTTCTTTCTTCGGAAAGGAAGAGTCCTCAAAAAGGTCTCTTCTTTCAATTTCGCCCACCACCAGAAAACACGGATAGTTTGTGGAATTAAAAGTGTAATTCACTTCCAAAAGCCCATGGAAGTAAGTACACTTATGTTAACTTGCCGGCTAGTTCTTTGCATAGTTCTGTGTCGAAAACAGCAATGGCCGAACAAATTACCACAACTTTGCCAGAAAAGGTGCTTGCTTGAGGTGTTTCGCCCTTTATCGAAAAAGTTAATGCGGTAGATGAGAGATTTAACTAACTTTTAACTAGCCGCGGGGCGCTGTTAGCATGGAAGATGAAGGACGGAGTAACAGTAGCTCCTCCGGAATGTGACTTATACGTTATTTGCACTATTTTGTACCTTTTGTCAATACAATTTAATATTGCAGCTATTTACTTTAGCTAACCTTGTTTTCATTCAAGAACAACATATGATGGCGGGTCGAGGGAGGTCCAATGCTAAAACAGGCCTCGGCTATCCCCTGAGCCAGAATCCCTGATGCTAATGAGACTCTGCTGCTGAACATGAGGCAGATGACGGACGAAATGAGCTCTGACATTATCAGTAAATTGGACTCCATCATCTCATAAGCTGTCAAAAGAGAGAACAGCGGCTCTCGAGCCTTTTGAGAGCAAAGTTGTCTCAGGTGGTGACACTATTGTGGACCTCGAGCGCTCTGCTAACCACCTGCATTTTTGTAAATGCAAACCCCAATAAACAAAGTAAAAAATAAACGAAAAAAAGAAACGCGTTTGCCGAATAAGATCTGATGCATCATGTGTGCTTTTGGCGAAGCTCCGGAAGTTCTGACAATGCCAGATATATTTGAGATCAGGGTAACTCTGACTATACACTTAGCCACACATAATTTTTTTTCTTTATTAACTGCTGTATATAATTATTTTTATCTCCCCAGATATTTCGGAATTGCAAGGGATCAAGTCAAAGTGCATATCATGGGGCCCCTCGTGTTCATAATATGTTTAGGTCTGTCTAAGGTAATTGGGCAACATGCTATTGCATCAGCACGTTGTCCAAACGATGAGTACAGAGCGGGAGGTGAATGTTGCCCTTCATGTGCTGCTGGTAAGAGACACATTTCTGAAGTGTTGTTAAATATATGAATTAAAAAATAATCAGATGGAAGAAATACAAATTAATTTGTATGAAACAAAGCCAAATGACATATTCCACCTTTTCTTTTCAACAGGAATGCATGTTTATAAGGACTGCACAGACAGAATTATTACAAAGTGCACAGATTGCGCCAATGGTACTTTCAAAGAAGGCCTTAATGGACAGAAGCAATGCTCTACCTGTACAAAGTGTGATGCAGGTACATCTATATTATTTTATGGAAATGCCCACCCCATATGTTGTGTTGATGAGAACGTTGTGTTCATGTTTATATCAGAAGTTGTGTTGTTCATGTTTATATCAGAGAAGTTGTGTTGTTCATGTTTTTTCATTCAGAGAAGTTGTGTTGTTAATGTTTTTTCATTCAGAGAAGTTGTGTTCATGTTTATATCAGCGAAGTTGTGGTGTTCATCTTTATATCAGAAGTTGTGGTGTTCATCTTTATATCAGAGAAGTTGTGTACTCTCAGGTTCCTCTGTAACTGTTGTGATTGACAGGCCTGAAGGTGAAGAAGTCGTGTACATCAACATCAGATGCTCTGTGTGAGCCCCTGGATGGGTACTTCTGTAGTGACTCTAATAGAGGTGGATGTATGGCCGCTCAGAGACACACGGTTTGCAGTCCTGGTCAATACATCGGTCAAAGAGGTTGGTGTTCTATACTGCACATCAACTTTTATTTAATTGTATTTTTTATTTAACCTTTAATTTATTCAGGAAGTCTTATTGGGGTATAGACGCCTCTTTAACAAGAGAGATCTGAACTTTAAAGTATGGCTATAAACATATACTGAATCTATTCAGCCCTATTAGGGGCCATCCAGCTTACCATTTAATGTATTAGTGTTGAAGTTATTCCATGATCATCTACAATAGTCTGGCAATGACTCGATAGCCAGAAACACTTTTTGAATTAAAATTCTCTATTTTCTTCTTGCTTCTTGGAGCTTGCGCCAAACAATTTTGGTGAAGGTAGTGGCAATATTTTACCTTGCCACATTTTTCACAAATGTAATGTTCACACCAAATCTGAGAATGGTCATGTTTCAATAAAACATGTATATTCATACAGGAACAGCAGATAAAGACACAGAGTGCCTTTACTGTACTGATGGAACATTCTCAAATGGCACATCATCTTGCCAGAACCACACCAAGTAAGTGAATATTATTGTTTATTAATCAATACATTAGGGGTGGATGGTATAAACGGTATAGAAAGTATTGTTTGAATATTGATTTGAAAGAAAGAAGACAAAAAAAAGAATCACGCTTATCCCTGATCTGTGCGGAGTGAAGGCGTGTTCACTTGAGTCGAGGTCAGACACCCTATACACCCCACTACAGGGATCTCCCTAAGTATGTTATAGTGGCGCTGCGCCTCCATATAACTAACACTGAAATAATAGGGCTGTTGCGACACGGACATTCAGTTTACTTCCTTCGTATTCTTCGCCATTAGACCTGCGGTGAATTCAGATATAGGTAGATGCAGGTCATTAGGAGAAGGTGGTAGTTAGGCATCTAGTGGCATTTTTCCATTGGCACATTTTGCCGTTGCGAACCGTACCGCGCTGATTTGCGTTTCCACTACCGTACCGCGCCCGAGATGGAGCATCTTCGAGGTCGGGCCAAAGTGAGCCCGCCCTGCCTCCAAGTGGGCTGCGGTGACGTCAGCCCTGGCTGCTGTTCTGAGTGAGTTGTCTCTCAAATTGTAGGGATATAGACCTATAAAAATACAATAATCTGTGCGTTATTGTGTATGGGACGCATCGCCATAAACGATGATTATGGCTAGAGTTCTCAACAGCTTGATTCTTTATGATTCGCTTGCTGCTTTGTCGTGACAACGTTGTCAGCGTTCACTCCCTGAAATCCAGATTGAACCGCAAAATAGAGGAGAAAGTAATCGTTGCCGTTTGCGGACTCCCGGAGATCTATAATATCACGGCCAAAAGCTGTGTGCTCCTCCGGATGATATTATGAACCCATAAACGACGGTGTTGGGTTCTCCGACGTCTCTGGTACTTCCACAACAAGTAAAGACTCGCAATGGTGGTTATCTCGGCCATGGTTGTGAATGAATTGGCGGTAAGAAACGTTGGCGTTCACAAGAGAGCCCCGCCTCCTTCGATATTCTTCAAAACACTCGCGTGATCAAACTTGCATACTCGCGCGAGCACGGAAAATGCTGCGAATATGGTCCGTGCTGTGGAATTGATGGCGCCGTTGCACATTGGCTGTGCCGCGCAAACACTCAATTTAGCCTCACAAGCAGCTCTCACCTTATTTATTTACACTGGCTTCCTGGTTAAAATTTTAAGTTGTTTATAATACACTGAAGATATGTATACATGGTTCATATATGGGATTTGTTGACCTATTCAAGGTTCTCTCTCTATCCCAGGGTGCTGCTCAGATCTGTTCAGATTTTGTCATGTCCTTTCATTACATTCCTTGTTACAGTACTTACTTGACTTCTGTACAGATACAAATAGATATATTGTAAGCATGATGTATTTTTAATAATGCACCAGGGTAGAGGGTTCCTTGTACAATTTACAGCATTAGTTCTATGAGAATCTATTTCATAGCCAATCAGAATTGGTATTGCAACTGAAATATCCCTAACCGAATCGATGTTGAATCGAATCGGAAATTAAATCGAATCCGGACCTTGTGAATCGGAATCAAATCGTTTTGGGAAATCAGTGGCGATACCCAGCCCTAGTAATGAAGGATTAATAGTAGCGCACAGTGGTGATTGAGGATGTCCTCTTGCAAAACAAAATAGCTAGTTGAAATAGGACAGATTTCGTTCAGATTAGTCTTGTTGTAAAAGACTCGCCATTGGCCAATATTTCACACTATTAGATCACTAATATTTATATTCAATGCAGTTTTTTCCTAATATCAAGGACATCGTGTGGTGAAACCATGTCCAATGTGTCAACAGGACTAATATGAAATAAATCGTCTCTCAATGAGCTATTGAGATTAGGAAGCAAAAAAAGGGGGAATATTGAACGTCAAACTGAATTATTCATTGCAGATATCATTGTGTGTGTCGCCATCCGTCTGAAACAACCCAAATATATTAAATGCGTTTTAAACAAATCAGTCCGATTTTATGGCAGGCTATAATATAAAAGTAAAAAGGCAAGTGTGAGTGTTGTTGTATCATCGACTCAAGACAAGCGCGTCATCAGTTAAAGACACGCCTTCAAGCGGGAAGCCCGGTTGTAATGGAAATGCAAATCCCAGCCGCGCTGGGCTGCCACTCCGAACCGTGCCGAGCCGGGCCAGTATAGTATAGTGGAAAAACGATGTGGACATTGGGGATCAAACCCAGTGCCTTTGGTCCAGGAGACACACACCCTGGACTAACTTCTGTCCTGCCCCCAGGATACAATACACTACCCCGAAACTAAACGTGTTGTTTCGGTCCTTCTCATTTCAGATGTGAATCTGTGAGACTGAAACTGATGAAACCAGGAACTGATTCAACTGATTCTGAATGTGGAGAACATGTTTCAGGACTGGTCGTGGCAGGAGCCATAACAGGAGTCATACTTGTAATGGCGTTAATTATAGCCATTATTAAGAGGAAGAAAATAAGAGGCAAGTGTTACATTAAAGTAACATATATCATGTTACATTAAACTAACATGCATCATGGTTACATTAAACTAACATGCATCATGGTTACATTAAACTTACATGTACTGTGTTACATTAAACTAGCATGCATCATAGTTACATTCAACTAACATGCATCATGTTACATTAAACTAACATGTATCATGGTTATGCTAAATTATGGTGACTGCTGTCCTGACATGTGATGGTGTTGTTTATCATTATATATATATAGAATGGATTAAATCAAAAAAGGAAACGCAGAGAGAGGAGTTGAGCCCAGACTGCAATCCAACAGGTAGTTGTGTTTCTGGTTGTATGTCTGGTTGTGTCCTCATCTCCACCTGAGAGTAACCAGCTGCAGAGCTGCTCCACTGGGCTTCAGTCTTCAGGCAGAGTGTTGCTGCATGTGGAGGCTGGCTGTATGTCCTGACTCTCTTCTGCCTTCTCTTCCAGTAACTACACCGCTAAAGTCCACTGATGGTCCTGCACCAACCAGGGACCAACAAGAACATCCCATAACTATCCCTGATGCAACTATGGATGATCATGATGGTGACCAGGATCCAGACCAATCCTCAAGCCCCACACATAATGGATTTGTGTCAGTCCCAGTACATCCTGAGGACGATCCGCCTGTCCTCATCAAGAGAGACATTGGAGCCTTCTAGTCCCCTCCACCTCCAAGTCTATCCCCCTCAGTCTGGTGCTCCCCTCCACCTCCCAGTCCATCCATATGTTCTGTGCCACCAGTATGTACGAATATTCCTTGTAAAATATAATTCTTCTGTTAAGGTCGAGACTACCTCATGGTTAGAGAATGTTGTGAAAGGAATGGACAAGGGTATCCACCAAGGTCAAGGGTAAGGGAGGCGAGGTTAGAGGATGAGGGAAACTGGGTGAAATGTTCGCCGCAAATACGTGGCAAACCAAGTTGTGCTTCATTCATCATTCATCATTCATCATCTTCCGCTTATCCGGGGTCGGGTCGCGGGGGCAGCAGCTCTAGCAGGGGACCCCAGACTTCCCTTTCCCGGGCCACATTGACCAGCTCTGACGGGGGGATCCCGAGGCGTTCCCAGGCCAGTGTTGAGATATAATCTCTCCACCTAGTCCTGGGTCTTCCCCAAGGCCTCCTCCCCACTGGACGTGCCTGAAACACCTCCCAAGGGAGGCGCCCAGGGGGCATCCTTACCAGATGCCCAAACCACCTCAACTGACTCCTTTCTACGCG
>OOFG01107008.1:0-13038 GCA_900323295.1 Molva molva | reverse complement strand
CTACATCGTAAACTGAACTACATCTAAACTAAACTACATCTTAACTGAACTACATCTAAACTTAACTACATCTAAACTAAACAACATCTAACTAAACTACATCTAAACTAAACTACATCTAAACTGAACTACATCTAAACTGAGCAACCTCTAGCTAAACTACATCTAAACTAAACTATGGCACTTTTTCTTCCAGTACGTGTTCGTCTCCTTCCTGTCCAGAGATAACACATACAAGTTCCTGATGTCTGTCTGTCTGCACCTGGAGGTACACCTGTATGTCTGTCTGTCTGTCTGTCTGCATCTGGAGGTCTGTCGGTCTTGAGACTAGAGGTACACTTGTCTATCTGTGTGTCTGCACCTGAGGTACACCTGTCTGTCTGCATCTGGAGGTACACCTGTCTGCTGGTCCTACCCTAAGCCAGATTGTGTAAAGTACTAAATCAGCATAAACAACAGGAGAGAATGGATACATTGTTGACTTTCGGAATTACTTATCCTTCCTGATTTTGGAAAAGCTTCAACTGATGCTAACAGATGTGTGTGGTGATGTATGCAGATGCATGTGTATGTCATATTCAAAATGTTCTTGTGTCTACAGGAGAAAAGTCCCTGCAGCAGCCCCTTCCCCTCAGCCGACAACAGTTTCCGGGTTCAAAGGTCACTTCCATCCCCACACTTCCCACTGGTAAGATACGAACGAGTCTACGAAGACAGTCTGTTTATGGTATCACTAACAAGACATTCAAAATCCTTATGAACAGGCTAGAAGTGTAGCATAGACATTTGGATTAATATTCTGTCCTACAAAACAAGACTTTGCATATTACATTTTTTAAACCTTGTGTATGAGTGATTGAGTGACTGGTTAAGAGGCTGGCTGACTGATTGACTGTCATGTTGGCTTGTTGGCTGACTGAATGTGTTTCTCTGCAGGAGTTCCCGGCTGATTTCAGTGAGCTGGGAGTGATGAGAGATGATCTGGAGGAGAGCAGTAGCTCTGACTCTCCCACCCCAGAGATGGCTGGTTGGTCAGACACCCTTAACCCTACCTAACACATCCCTCCCAAACCACACATCCTAACCCTAATCCACATCCTAACTCTAACCCTTTATCTAACTCTCACCCTAACCCTCACCCAGAGATGGCTGGTAGGTCACACCCTATAATACCACAAGATGGCTAGTAGGTCACAACATCAGGTCATAGACCAGTACAACATCAGGTCATAAACCATCCCAGTACAACATCAGGTCACAGACCAGTACAACATCAGGTCATAGAGCAGAACAACATCAGTTCATAAACCTGTTCTGTGATGATGTTCCTCATTCTTTGATGTTCCCTTGCATTCCTAGAGTATCCTGTTCCCACTCTTCTAGAGGTTCTAAAGCACCCTGAGGAACCAGATTCCCTGGACCAGAAGACCCAGCAGATTCCAGTGCTCAAGCTAGATGAGCCGCTGTGTTCAGGTAGGTTACCTTCCTCCCTAACCCTACCTGAATACTCAATTATGGGTTACCTTCCCCCCTAACCCTTACTCACCGAAGAGTTACCTGCCTACCTAACCCTTACCTCCATCCCTAACCCTAAACTAAATGCAGGGTCAATAAAAGCACGGTATAATAAGGTCATCATGGTTTTTTCAGTGTGGAAATAGGACAGCAAACAAATACCTAGAACAAATGCCGGTGCACCTTTTTGGACACAGATTCACAATTTGCTTCAAAGTTCACTTTTGAGTCGATGATTGTCCCAATGAATTTGTAAGATTGCAAACATTCCACCTTATGACCCTTGATGTGACTTCATGTGTGTGGGCATGTCTTCTTAAATCAATTATGAAATGTTTTCTGTCTTGATATGTGTATAATTGAAGATAGGATTTCTCAAACCACTTGTAGCCGGTCTTATTGTCATGGAGCGGAGAAACAGAAACAGAGCCATCTGTGTACTTTAAGATGGTCCTGTTTTCACATGTGCTCTCACACATATCTGTGATAAATAATGAAGGCGGAAGCACACATCCTTGCTGGGAGGCAGTAGGGGACCCAACTTGGTCAGACAGAATTCCATTTACCGTCACTCTTTGTGTCCGATTAGTTAAAAAGTCAAAAATCAAGCCCACAAGATTGTTATTCAAGTCAGTACATTGGGTTGAATTGTGTTGAAAGCAGAAGAAAAATCAACAAATAGAAGTCTAGCATGAGACCCATTTCCCTCCAAGTTTTTAACAAGTAAGTTAAGCAAAGTTACTGTGGCATCCTCAACTCCTGTGTGTCCTTTACGCAGACTCCGGATCAAGTGCTCAGCTCTCCTTAAGATTTCTGACCTCACCAACATTTTTCTTTAAATTTGATGTGAGAGCAACCAGTATAAAATCATTAAGAGTTTTGGGGCAACTGGATTTGTGAACAGGGACTACTACAGCATCTTTCCATGCCTTAGGTTCATGCTGTGCCTGTAAAGACCTATATATATATATATAGAGGCTTGTAGAGACCAGTAGAGTCTGGATGTGTGTGCATGGTCTAGTAGGGACTAGTAGAGTCTGGTTCTGTGTGCATGATCTAGTAGAGGCTAGTAGAGTCTGGTAGAGTCCAGTAGAGTCTCGTTGTGTGTGCATGGTCTAGTAGGGACTAGTAGAGTCTGGTAGAGTCCAGTAGAGTCTTGTTGTGTGTGCATGGTCTAGTAGGGACTAGTGGAGTCTGGTAGAGTCCAGTAGAGTCTCGTTGTGTGTGCATGGTCTAGAAGGGATTAGTAAAGTCTGGTAGAGTCCAGTAGAGGCTAGTAGAGTCTGGTTGTGTGTGCATGGTATAGTAGGGACTAGTAGAGTCTGGTAGAGTCCAGTAGAGGCTAGTAGAGTCTGGTTGTGTGTGCATGGTATAGTAGGGACTAGTAGAGTCTGGTAGAGTCCAGTAGAGGCTAGTAGAGTCTGGTTGTGTGTGCAGGCTCCTGCAAGGTGTCAGAGAGAACGATGGCGCCACCAACAAATCCTAAAACAGTGTCCATCAACACCCTGCTCTCCATCTACCTGCTCCTGTAAGTTCACTCATCCACAGCCCCAGTTGTTCACCCAGTCACTCCATCCCCTCACTCCACCCTCTCATTAATTTGTGTGTGTGTGTGTGTGTGTGTGTGTGCGCTCAAGAGTGTGTGTGTTAGTTGTGTCTTCCTGCTACATGGCATACAGGATTTTCTCTCTGGAACACACTCTGACCTCCTTGAGCGACCTCTCCAAGTACCAGTAAGACCTAACCCTAACCCTAACCCTAACCCTAACCTCTCACCTGACCTAATAATCTAACCTTGAACAATCTAACCTCTTATAATTTAATAATATGACCTCTAATAATCAATCATTAAATAATTTAACCTCTAATAATCTAATAAAATCATTTTATAATCTAACCCTCTAATAACATAATAATCAAACTTATATTAATCTAATAATGGAATCTCTAATAATCCAATTGTATTATCTAATAATCTAAACTCCTTAGTTAACATCTAATAATCTAACCACTAATAATCTTATTAGCTAAACTCTAATAATCTCAACTCATTAGCTAAACTCTAATAATCTACCCTAATAATCTAAACTCATAAACTAACCTAATAATCTAACCACTAATAATCTTAACTCATTAGCTAACCTCTAATAATCTAAACTCATTAGCTAACCTCTAATAATCTACCCTAATAATCTAAACTCATAAACTAACCTAATAATCTAACCACTAATATTCTTAACTCGTTAGCTAACCTCTAATAATCTAAACTCATTAGCTAACCTCTAATAATCTACCCTAATAATCTAAACTCATAAACTAACCTCTAATAATCTAAAATCAAATAATCTAAACTCATCAGCCAACCTCTAATAATCTAAACTCTAATAATCTAAACTCATTAGCAAACCTCTACTAATTGAACCTAATATTCTAAACTCAATAGCCAACCTGTAATAATACAATACATGCAAGTTGCTGTTGAATCGCCATATGATAGGAGTTGCTTTATGCCATTGTTATGTAAATGTCAGTTACTGCTTGTAATTTTGTAACCTAAAATACCTGAAAAATATGAAGATGTATTTTTGGTTAATAATTTCATAAACTAGTAATGTAATCAAATAAACCAACAATAAATTATAATAATGTAATTTAATTATCTCATTAACTAATAATCTAATCTAATCAAATGCTCTTTTAAAATAATATAATAATCAAGTCCCAAAATCGAGATAATTAAGAGCTAAATACCTCACTATTCAGATTTGAGATTAATATCTAAAGTCTGATCAGACAAGCTCAAATCTGGTTGAACAGGGCATTTCACTTTCTTTCTCTTTGTTTTGTTCCCTCTCTGAAAACTTAATCGGCTCGCGCTAATGAGTTTATTTTCGGTAGAATATCTCCGTAACGAAACAGGAAACAAGGCGTAACTCCGCCCCTTCAGTTTCTGGTTTCCCGCCTAGTCTCTGTGCCGTCTACCCCCAGAAGTTCTGCTATATTATAGTAGGACTGCTGGATCAGAAGTTCTGCTACATCATATTAGGACTGCTGGATCAGAAGTTCTGCTATAACAGAGTAGGACTGATTGATCTGAAGTTCTGCTATAACAGTAGGACTGATTGATCTGAAGTTCTGCTATAACAGTAGGACTGATTGATCTGAAGTTCTGCTAGAACATGGCAGCTGGATCCGAGATAACAAAAAAAACAAGTAATCGAATCGAATAAACACATATTCTAATCTAATAAACTAATAATGTAATCTAATGAATTGATATCTAAAAATTGAAAAAATAAAATATCTTATTTCAAATACATTAATAATCAAATCTAATATAATAATTAGGGCTGTAGCCAAAGAAAATCTTGGTTGACTGAAATTCGACCAACTCTACGACCAATCAATTGGTCGAAATAAATTATAAAAAAATATGCACGTTATCTCTAGATTAACTTAATCGGCCACAGTGCATTCTACCCTACCTGCTAGCATAAATATCACGCTAGTGCTATTTGGAGGAAGTCAGTGAGTTTCAGATCCACTCCTGGTCCGAGTCCGGCTCAGTTACGGCAGAGCTTCAATGTAAAGCAGGTCACACCAGTGCGTTGTGTAGTAGAAAAACAAGGTTTTGACGTCCTGTCTTATAAGTCTTATAGTCTATTAAACCATATGATTATTATAGCAGAAACTACGGAGCCTTGAATATTATTTTTATTAATACATTATGTTAATTCTAAGACAATATAGCCTATCACGCAAAAAATAAATACATCAGTCTGCATTTGTCCCTCCCGCCCGCGCTAATAATGGATTAACCCGTTCCTTATGAACACCAGCGATTGTCCAGCCAATGAGAATTTTGTCAAACAAGTGCATATGGACCAACCAATCAATTGACCGACCAGAACTTGATAGCCCTAATAATAATATCATGTAATTTAGTAAACACATAATGAAATCCAATAATGTCATCCTGTGTTCCAGGCATGAGTACCAGGGAGGACCTGCTGAAGTCCACACAGAGCTGTACTCTGAACTCACCCTCAGTCTCATGAAGCTAGAGACGGTCTGCCTACCTGTCTGTCTGCCTACCTGTATAATAATGCCATGGCATTATAGTGATTTAATTGTATGAAAGAGAGTAATAACAAATCACACAGTGAAGAGCTCTACTCTGCCCACATGGCGATGTGCATCAGACACAACAACACAGATTTATACTGTACGTTTTGAGAGACAACAGTGGCATTATAATTATATGAACGAACGAATAATAACTATAAAAATAACAATCTAGCATTGTGTTCTGATGCCATATGCTAGCTAATGCTACTTCTGGTTCCAGGTCCAGAGGAACCTCCAGAGACTGCTGGACGAGGTTTCTGCATGATGTCATCGCTGCCGGATAACGTCATTGCTGTCGGATGATGTCATCGCTGCCGGATGATGTCATCGTTGCTGGTGATTGCTGTGGATTTAAACAACACAGTGCTGCTACATGTTAAGTTTGTAAGCTGAGGGGGAGGCTATTAGAAACCATGCTACCACGGTTGTTCTTTAGCCGCTAGGTTAGCTTAGCCTCTCCATCATGTGATCAAAGTTGCTCCATTGGGATTCAAACAGCTGGGCTGAAATTAAATTTAAAAACATCTAGCTTAAATAGTGACAGCACAGCACAAACTATTTGACCAAATGTCATCATTGGCAGTACAATCAAATCGTGACTGCATCAGCAAGACCGTGGGGCTGGACCTTACATCCTAAACAGTACACATTTTGGGCCTGATTGACAGTAACCAATCACATCCCTCCCTATGTTTTGTCCTGCCTTTACTTTGAAATCTGTCTTATTAGGGTTGGGTCAGGGTTAGAAACTGATGGTCAGGGTTAGATGGTTAACCCTTGACCTGTTCCTGTGTAACTCTGCCTTTATTGTATGTTGAAGTGAGTCTTTATTGTATGTTGAAGTGAGTCTTTATTGTATGTTGAAGTGAGTCTTTATTGTATGTTGAAGTGAGTCTGTAGTTCAACTGCTTAATTAATGTATTTGAGGTTCAAAAGGTGCACATGTTTCAAGCCAACAGTGTAGATCAAGGGTGTCCAAATGGTTTATTGCCATCAACTGGTAACCTCTTCATATGTAAAATACAATCTGATATTGATGGCTTCAACGGCAAGTTAAAATATCGCAAAGTATCGCAAAGCGTATTGTCAGCTTTTGCATTCAGCTGGGAAACGCTGCGATAACCATAATGAAAGGGTTGAACCCCACTGGGTTTGGGTTAGGGTTGTGGTGGTCTGATGGGTTAGGGTTCACAACTTTCCCTCACATGTAATGACAATATTCTTTCTACGTTGCTTGTTTTCTGAAATTGAATGTATTTAAATTCGTGAATGGATTTTGTGGAGTGAACGACACGTTGATGAGACATGTGCAGTGATACGATGAGGCATTAAACACTGACAAAAATAGAGATTATCAGAGTTCAAATTGGTTTTATTTTCAATTATTAAACTGTTCTACATGTAAAAACGAGTGGCCGATGTAACATTCAGAAAATTCACACTTCGGTTCATATCACGGTTTTGGGGTCGGTTTTCGGTTCAGTACGGTACGTTTTTGGTAAAGCAGAGGATGACACATGCCTACACATAAATATATATATAATCTAATAATGAAAATGAAGGTTAAGTTTAGGGGGGGGAAACATTTGGAGCTAATTGTAGATTTGGACACCGTTGATGGAAATAACCGTACTTGTCATTAATTTACAGCCAGGCCCAGGCGTCCTTCGTGTTAAGGCCATACACCCATTGTCTTTCTTGAGGTCCGTTGAGCTTTCCAGCAAATAAAGTGATTTACCAATGGAGTATGTGTTTCCTTTTTTATTTATGTTGTCAAATACGATTGATTTGACAACATAATTGGTTTCACCAATGTATTGTTTTCAACATTTGTTACTGAAATACATACAGTTCTGATATGGGCCAATCCTATTTGCAATGTTGAAAATGTATAACGGTTATATCGTTATTAACAAAAGTGAGGGGATAATAGATCGATCAGGGGATCGATCTATTATGTCACACTGGCTGTAATTTGGCACAACTACAATGTCTTTAAGATTAGAAATTATTCTAAAGGCCGATATAATTCTGTAATCGTCCATCAATTGTGATTTCTCACAGGATTTCTGAAAATGATGTTTGATTTAGTAATTAGTGTTAGGAAATCCGCAACCTCTCTTACTTTGTGAATCCAAACTATTTTAAGGGAACATCTTAGAAGGGATCTGGAATGTCCCCTTCCCTTAGCCACGGAGCCCGGCCGGGCACAGCCCGAAAAAGCGACGTGGCACCTCTCCGCTCTCCGTCCTGTGGGCCCACCACCCGCAGGAAGAAACGCTGGGGCCGGGTGCGCTGCCACATGGGTGGCGGTGAAGGTCAGGCACCTCGACGGACCAGACCCGGACGGCAGAAGCTGGCTCTAGGGACGTGGAACGTCACCTTGCTGTGGGGGAAGGAACCGGAGCTTGTGAGGGAGGCGGAGCGCTACCAGTTAGATCTGGTGGGGCTTACCTCTACGCACAGTCTCGGCTCTGGGACCGTACTCCTTGATAGGGGTTGGACTCTATTCTTCTCCGGAGTTGCCCAGGGCGTGAGGCGCCGGGCTGGTGTGGGGATACTAACAAACCCCCAGCTGAGCGCCGCGGTGTTGGAGTTTACCCCAGTGGACGAGAGGGTTGCCTCCCTACGCCTAAGGGTGATGGGGGGGCAAACTCTGACTGTTGTTTGTGCATATGCACCAAACAGCAGGGGGGTGGTAAGTTAGTGTTTGTTTCGGGTAAGGCAGGGGTTGATGTGTGTCACAGGGAGGGATAGATATAAATCATTGTACCGATGAGGGATTCAGCCATTGACGCTGCCAGGGCTTCACCTCTGGTCTCGGCTGGCCTCTGTTCCTCCCTACATCTCCTGCACATTGGCTCCCTTACCTCCTGGCTCCCTATCCTCACCCATGTCTCCCCTACTGAGGAGCCCGGTGGCTGGGGTGGGGGTGGACCTCTGCTACCCCCTGCTGCTCAACACCTCCTGCAGGCGGACGCTGCGCCCCCGCTCCCAGGCCAGCTTCCTGTACGTCCTGCTCTTCTCCCTGGCGCTTCTCACCGTGCTGCTGAACCTGCTAGTCATCGTCTCCATCTCCCACTTCCGCCAGCTGCACACCCCCACCAACCTGGTGCTGCTGTCCCTGGCCTGCTCCGACCTGCTCATCGGCCTGTTGGTGATGCCCCTGGAGGCCCAGTACTTCATCAGCTCCTGCTGGTTCCTGGGCCAGTGGGTCTGCACCGCGTTTTACGCCATGAGCTTTGTGCTGACCTCGGCGTCGGTGGGGAGCATCCTGCTGATATCGTTGGACCGCTACGTGGCCATCTGCCAGCCGCTGCGCTACACCAGCAAGGTGACGGTGGGCCGGGTGCAGCTGACAGTGAGCCTTTGCTGGTCCTGCTCCATCCTCTTCAACTGCAGCATCTTGCAGGACAGCCTGCGAGAGCGGGGCAGGCACAGCTCGTGCCGCGGGGACTGCGTGGTGCTGGTGGGCGTGGTGTCCGGGGCGGTGGACATGCTGGTCACCTTCTTGGTGCCCGTGTCCGTGGTGGTTTCGTTGTATTTCCGGGTGTTCGCTGCCGCACTGTCCCAGGCGCGGCAGATGAGGTCGTCCCGGGTGGCGGCGACGGCGGCCAGGAGGTCAGAGCTGAAGGCTGCGATGACGCTGGGCGTGGTGGTGGTGGTCTTCCTCGTGTGCTTCTGTCCCTACTTCTTCCCTTCGTTCGCAGGACAGGACATGTCCGACAACGCTGCGGCCGGGGCCTGGGTGGCCTGGCTGCTGTACTTCAACTCCTGCCTGAACCCGCTCATGTACGCCTTCTTCTACCCCTGGTTCAGGAAAGCCATCATACTCATCGTCACCCTGCAGATTCTGCAGCCAGACTCCTGCCATGCCACCATATTCTAGGATGCACTGAGAGATATTATTTTATGAATGTATAGGCATAAGGATTATAAAAGATAGGCAGATGTCTATATTTATGTCTGTCTGACTCCGGCAGAAAGTCTGCAGAATAATGGGATGAAACAATCAAGGAATCTTGAATCTTTCTAAAGTTTAATACACGATTCCATTTTTATTGTTTTGTCTAAACAGTATGTGCAATGAATTTTGTATAATGAAAGCTTGATATTTAATGTATTTTTTCAATAAACTTGAAACACGTTTACATTCTCTAAATTTTAAGCATAATATTGTGTGTGGACGGCATTAAATTAGTATCTGGGGTTGTATTGTCTTATTTTGGCTTATTACTGGCGCAGTTAAAAAAAAGAAAAATAGTAATTATCCATCTTCCTGTAAAATAGAAACGTCCAAGAAAGTTCAGTAACCATAGAGGCTATGTTCTGTATTTCTGGGCGATGGATGACTTTTGAGCTGTCCAATGAAATGTCTTAACCTAGGTCAGTTTGAGCCAATGAAATGATAGAAACATTGTAAGGAGCGCAATGATTGGTTGTCTTATCTTTTCCCGTTTGAAACGACACGGTGTATGTTTGTCGACTTGGCAACGCGCCGTAACTATTTGAATTCGTTTTCTATCCTACAAACCAGATAGTGGATAAAACACTCAATGCTAAGGGTAGTTAGCCATGAGAAGTTCTTCCAAACTCAAGGTAAGAGTGAATATTGATCATGCTTTATGCGAGACGCAAGCGACTAATAAGAGGACATCGTCATCTAGTCAACTAACGTTAGTGGCTGTTCGTCCATGGAGAGCCCTATTAAGGAAAATATGAGTCGTATCTAATTGTGTTTAATGCCATAAACTCACCAATAATGCACCTCTACGGACAGCTTGGGTCATCCTATTCTTATCTTCATGCCTTTGGTCTCACTGAAATCAACGTTTGTCAGTAGGAGCCACTTTCTGTCAAGATGTCTGAAGCGTACCATTTTTGAAAGTGTTCTGAAGTGATTGAACACTTCCGACTTCGTGACAGAAAGTTACTTAAATAAGCCATAATAAACACTTCAATATGGGTTAGGGTAATTAGTTAGGGTTACTTTATGTAGCTCAAATAAACACTAATAAACACCTCAATATGGGTTAGGGTTAGTAGTGAGGGTTCGTTAGGCTTACGTTATGTAGCTCAAATAAACACTAATAAACACCTCAATATGGTTAGGGTTAGTAGTGAGGGTTAGTTAAGCTTACTTTATGTAGCTCAAATAATCACTACTAAAGACACTAGTATGTGATAACTGTGGCGTTAGCCACAGTCACTTGGTGAAATGGATGCACATATTCATGCACATAATACTAAAAGAAAGATAGATTATATAACAAAATGGGGAAGGGATAAATACAATGGCACTGGAAGGAATATATTATAACTGAGAGAAATAGTACAACGATGTGCTACTAAATGTAAAAATAACTCCATCACTATGAAAGCTCATGCAACATTTGATTGTCGAGCCATCATCATCGTCGTTCTAAATGGACTGATGGACTGATTTGATTGGCAGGTGGTGTCCTCAGGACGGCTGACGGGGGCGACCAGGAGAGGGTAAATAAAGGGTCCCAGAAACACAACTTAGTCCCCCAGCAGTCCAGTGTAGTCAAACATGTAGAGAAGGTCAGAGAAGACAAATACCCATTGAAATACATCAGACTAGACTGGCGATATTTTCGACTTCCTAACGCTCCCCTTTGCCCATTTCAGATCCTTCCTCACCTGTACAAAACACTCACCTGTACAATTCCGTTATCACACCTGTACAAAACTTCCATTACCTTCCCTCACCTGTACAGAAAACTCTTTACAATACACTCACCTGTACAATACTCACCTGCACAATACACTTCCATTACCTCACCTGTACAACACACACACACACACCTGTACAATACACTTCCATTACCTCACCTGTACAATACACTCACCCAATACACTTCCATCACCTCACCTGTACAATATACGTCCATCACCTCACCTGTACAATACACTTCCATTACCTCACCTGTACAATATACCTCCATTACCTCACCTGTACAATATACTTCCATCAACTCACCTGTACAATACACTTCAATAGAATCATCACTATTCCTGTAGTAAGGTAGCCAGTGACACTGGTGCACACTGTGCAACACCTATGTATTCTTACAAACATTTAGCGCAGGAGCAATCAAATCAATCCTTCATAATAACAAAGTGTCTAGGAATGTATAAAGTATGTGTTAAATGTCGAGGCCAAACGATGACCAGCAACACGACGGCACATTCAGGTTGATGTTTCCTGCTTTACAGAACGACGGGTGCAGTGGTTCAGAAGGTCACTAAACCACCCACAGGGCTGGCCTACTCCCTGTACTCCACTGACTCTGAAGACCAGGTTACACCCCTCTCTTTACTATTACTATTACTATTACCGCAGACTCTGAAGACCAGGTTACACCCCTCTCTTTACTATTACTATTACCGCAGACTCTGAAGACCAGGTTACACCCCTCTCTTTACTATTACTATTACTATTACTATTACCGCAGACTCTGAAGACCAGGTTACACCCCTCTCTTTACTATTACCGCAGACTCTGAAGACCAGGTTACACCCCTCTCTTTACTATTACTATTACTATTACTATTACCGCAGACTCTGAAGACCAGGTTACACCCCTCTCTTTACTATTACCGCAGACTCTGAAGACTAGGTCACACCTCTCTCTTCATTATTACTATTACCAAAGGGTCTGAAGACTAGGTCACACCTCTCTCTTCATTATTACTATGACCACAGTCTGAAGACCAGGTAACACCTCTCTACACTACACTAAAAACTAAACTACACAATAAAAAAAGTCACACATCTCAATTGCAGCTTTGACTGTTGTTATTTTAAGTTAGAAAGATATTGTATATTCAACAGATAATCACACTGAATTAGCAATGTGGTGCCTTGAACTAAAAATGCAATGTATATGCAGGTGTATACCTGCCCAGGAGACGGTCGGGCAGCAGTAATCCTCTCTATAGAGCCATCGATTTGTCCATATTTCTACACAATAGGCGAATTACAAAGTACCCTGCATTGCCCAAAACAATACGTCATGTTTTCAATTTCCCCAGGTGATATAACATTACAATCACAACAACTACAAATTAATGCTTGCGATATGTGTATATAAGTGGAAACTACCGCGGAAATCTTCTGCAAAATACAAAAAGCACTTCCAAAACGAGTACTCAAATAGACTACTAGATTTGGACCATGATAATGATTATTTGGGATTTGTTGTGTACCAAACCGAGCAGCACGTCTGTTACCGAGGGTAATGACTTATTTTCCCAGATTGAGAAAACCTAAATGAAAGCAAATGGCGTACAAATATTCTCATTTAATTTCGTTTTAGATAAATGACAGACTAGCTAACGCTAGCTCTCAGGCAACAGCCTGAGAGCTGAC
>OOFG01107007.1:0-10115 GCA_900323295.1 Molva molva | reverse complement strand
TGTGTGTGTGTGTGTGTGTGTGTGTGTGTGTGTGTGTGAGCTTTTCTTATATTGGTAACCATCACTGCATTGGAGATTGTGAATAAGGCAATAATCCTGAGACAGATGTGAAGCAAACAAGTTAAGGGTCTATGTGTGAGTGTGTGTGTGTGTGTGTGTGTGTGTGTGTGTGTGTGTGTGTGTGTGTGCGTGTGTGCATGTGTGCATGTGTGCAAGAGTTTGTGTGTGCATGTGTAGCCTGGATAATCTCCTACGGTATATTCTGTGAATTATATTATGTGTATGAGACTAAATGTTGGAACCTTTAGATAATGTAATCAACTGTCTATAATCTGTAATCTATGTTTGCGTCTGCACCGTTACATTGACCTCCCAGTCTTTACAAGTGTGAGGGTAGCACCACCATGTGGACCAACCACAGATGTTCTTCAAGATGTCTGCTGACTGCCATTTGATGAAGCTACAATAATAATGGAAAAGTTGGTAATTTACACCAAATGGTGACGCGCTAACAACTTTGACTTAATACTATATTAAACTAGTAGACTTGGTTACACTAAAACCAATAATAAGATAATGAATGTGGTTATGCCTTTATATCAATTACCTATACTATTTAGATATTATTTGCTGGCAAAGGAATGTTGTGAATATCATTGCAACTCTTTGTGCATGCATCGTTCTTATAGTGCAGTAATCAGTCATAGATTTTATGAACCGAAATTATTATATTGGTGAGTCTTGTGAGGTTACAATAATAGACCAAACACATAAGTGAGATGCCAATTAAACCAAATGTATGGTTACAAATTCAACAAATCAAATTCATACAAATTTTTAATTATGTCACAAATTGTATTAAATAATTTTCCTAACTAACTTATCTATACATTATTATATACATTCATTATTATAAACATTATAAATATATAAGCGCAAAGGTTTGAACGGCGGTGACTGGTCTTCATGTGTCTGTAGACGTCCAGAGTATGCCAAAGACCTCCTGCTCCTAAACACAGCAGGCCTCCATGTGGGAGGCAACAACGTGGGAGGGAGATCCACTTCCAGGTGAAAGGTAGGCTACTGGGTTCAACCTCAATGTCTGTAGCCTATTGTGTGGGAATCCTTGTGCAAGATGCCTAACATCTACCTGTTCCTTAATGACGTGATGTATCGGAAATCCCTGTAAGTTGCTTTCAATAAATAACTGCTAAATAACTAAATAGTAGCTGACGGATCAGCACCACGGCTAGCTCCACTACCTGGGAATTTCTTTGAGTGTGTTGTTTAAAATATGTTTTGTAAAATAAGTTTACTTTCAAGTAGGAAAGTCCAAGGGTCCAACCCGATAGAGTATTCCATGTCTAATGTCGGTCTCTATAGCGACAGACATAATGGGGAATTTCTTAAAAGATGATCAGAAAACGCCACCATTCACAATTGTCCTCATCCACAAGTACTTTAAAAGGCTGTGGTGGTTGACTAAGACGGGTCCTACAGTGTTCCAATAATGTTTTTTGCTGGTATTGTATGGGGTATTGTTACACTATCTCGTGGACGTTTTGGTGTTTTATTGTGTTTTATCCTCCATTTTTATCCTCCAGCTTTGGATAAGGCCTCGAAATGCCCTATAATGTAAATATTAACCATCCCCACAGCTCCCTGGTGGTCTAGTGGTTAGGATTCGGCGCTCTTGCTGCCCGGGTTGGATTCCCGGTGAGGGAACTCATCTTTACCACTGATCAAACCACTATTGATAACGGTTGTTAAAGGGGGGATGTTATGCCACCAAGTGGGAGTGTGATTAGCCATTACAAGCCGTTTGATAATCTGCCTTTTCCTGTGTTTTACAAGTGGGAATGTCCACCTAGATGTATGATAGATAGATAAGCAACATTTGCTACAGTCCACTGGGTAGGCTGGTAGACTGATCTATCCAGCATACATCTAGGTGGACACTCCCACTTGTGATGTCACTAAAACACAGGAAAAGGCAGATTTTCAAACGCTTGTAATGGCTAATCACACTCACACCTGGTGGCATAATATCACCCCTTTAAATGGGGAGGTGAATGATAAAGTAGACTTCCTCGTTTTAATCTTAACTGCAAAATGTTAAAATCATGAAAGAATTTCCCCCAATTAATATGTCCAACATCCCGCCTACTCCAGGTCACATGTTTAAAGTAACTTATAGCTCCCTGGTGGTCTAGTGGTTAGGATTCGGCGCTCTCACCGCCGCGGCCCGGGTTCGATTCCCGGTCAGGGAACTCATCTTTATGAGTGATGTCTAACCAAACCCAATACAAACCACTATTGATAACCGTTGTTAAATGGGCAGGTGAATGATTAAATGAAGTAGACTTCGACGTTTTTATCTTAACTGCAAAATGTCAAAATCATAAATGAAAATATCTAATTTATCTGTCTAACATCCCGCTCAGTCCAGGTCACATGGTGAACCAGGGTCGTCAAATCTCACGAGGTAGAGTGCGGTGACCTGTAACCGGAAGGTTTCTAGTTCGATCCCCAGCTCCTCCTACCTATGTGTCCCTGAGCAAGACACCTAACCGTAACTGCTCCTGACGAGCTGGCTGGCGCCTTGCATGGTTGACTCCGCCGTCGTTGTGTTAATGTGTGTATAAGTCGCTTTGAATGTTAATGTGTGTATGAACCGTTGTATATGAAGGCGCTTTGGATGGATGAAGGCGCCTGCTGTATGCCATAAAATGTAAACGTTAACTATCCCTGGTGGTCTAATGGTTAGGATTCGCGGCTGCCTGTGTTGGAATCCCGGTTAGGGAACTCATCTTTACCACTATTGATAACGGTTGTTAAATGGGGAGGTGAGTGACTTAATAAAGTAGACTCCCAAAATTTAATCTTAACTGCAAAATGTCATAATCATGAAAGAATTTCCCCCAATTAATACGTCCAACATCGCGCCTACTCCAGGTCACATGTTTAAATTAACTTACAGCTCCCTGGTGGTCTAGTGGTTAGGATTCGGCGCTCTCACCGCCGCGGCCCGGGTTCGATTCCCGGTCAGGGAACACATCTTTAGGAGTGATGTCCAACCAAACCCAATACAAACCACTATTGATAACCGATGTCCAAGTGTTAAATGGGAAGGTGAATAACGAAGTAAAGTAGACTGCCATCTTTAATCCTTACAGCAAAATGTCAAAAATCATGAAAGAAGAAAGCTAATTTATCTGTACAACATCCCGCCCAGTCCAGGTCACATGACTACATGACAGCCCAGCTGAACGACTAAATAAAGTAGACTTTCACGTTTTAATCTTAACTGCAAAATGTCAAAATCATGAAAGAATTTCCCCCAATAAATATGTCCAACATCCCACTAGTCCAGGTCACATGTTTAGAGTAACACATAGCTCCCTGGTGGTCTAGAGGTTAGGTTTCGGGGCTCACACCGCCGCGGTCCGGGTTTGATTCCTGGTTTGGGATATTGTATTTATGAGTGATGTCCAAGCAAATCCAATGTTAACCGGTGTTCAATGGGAAGGTAAATAATGAAATAATGTAGACTTCTATGTTTAATCCTTACAGCAAAATGTCAAAATCATGAAAGAAGAAAGCTAATTTATCTGTCCCACATCCTGCCCAGTCCAGGTCACATGGGTAGCCATCCTTACAGCTCCCTGGTGGTAAGGGTTTGGCGCTTGAGTTCGATTCCCGGTTAGGGAACTCATCTTTATGAGTGATGTCCAAGCAAATCCAATACAAAACCCTATTCATAACTGATGTTAAATGGGGAGGTGAATGACTAAATAAAGTAGACTTCCACGTTTTAATCTTAACTGCGAAATGTCAAAATCATTGAAGAAAATATCTAATTTATCTGCCCAACATCCCGCTCAGTCCAGGTAACATGTTGACCTAGGGTCGGCATAGCTCAGGAGCCAGAGTGCGGTGAACGGAAACCTGAAATTTGCAAGTTCAATCCCTGGCTCCTCCTAGCAGAGTGTCGAGGTGTCCCTGAGCAAGACACCAAACCCAAACTGCTCTTGACCAGCTGGCTGTCTCCTTGCATGGCCGTCGTTGTGTAAATGTGTGTATAAACCAGGTAAGTAGCATTGGATGTTAATGTGTGTATGAACTGTTGTAAGTTGCTTTGGATAAAGACATCTGCTAAATGCCCTAAAATGTAAATGAGTATTGCAGTAGTAGCATTATTTGATCAATACAAGTAAGAGACCATTATAATTATACAACTGTCGTTTGAAGGATGTATGATGCAAGTCAGAGTAACACAGAATCCGTATTGATGGGTTTCCATTGTTATTTCCAAATAATCTTAATTATCACAGTGACTGTATCGACAGAAAGTACTGCAAGATAATGTTAAGCTACACTGTATTCTACAACAAGGTCATAAAAAGAACCGAAAAATAACCCAGTTGACGTATTAAAAAACATATTTGTGCATATGTTCAAACGAAAGATTTAGATTTACGATTTTCGCCTCAACGCTTAATCAGCAGGGTATCCATGGTGGTTACCAGGTTACCATATTAGCCAATAAGAGGTTAGACATGCAATAGCATGTGTTAACCTAGAGAGGGAGTCCTCTAATGTAAAACAATCTACAAGGGGGGTTGGGGTTTTGTTCTTCTTTAAAAAGAAGAACTTCTAGATTTCCAATACAACCAAGTGTTGGAAGCAAATGGAGAGTGAACTATAAATAGTATATACAGGTAGTGAATTTGAGATCACAATAGCGTGTGACATTTATTTGTTTACTTTTCCATGGCACAAACTCATTTTACAGAAAATGACAAAGAATTGAGCCACGGAACATTACTTTGCTCAGCGGTATGTTTAGACAGTGTTTGACAGTTGTTTTAAACATTAAAGCATACCGTTTTTTTTATTCAATATGATGACTTTTATTGGGCAAAAGTGAACATAATTTTCTTGAAGGCCATCGCAACAGTAACTAGTTCAGAAAAAAAGCAAACGCGCCAAATTACCATGATTTCTCAATTCAAACTGTCTGAATGTGTTCGTTTGGTGCTGCATATGCATTCTGTATAATCGTTTTCAACTTTCAAATAAATATGTGACTATGACGTGCTTTCAAGCAGAACTAATTTTAATCTAGAAACTGTTAAAAGAAAGTATTGGTTGTATCTATAAAAAAAAACGAATACTGATGTGTACAAATAAATACAGAAGTGGATACCAACTTAACATATAATATGAAAATGAATGAATATAAGTGGGGGCAGGATAGTAGTGTAGGAAGTCTCCCAGCTGAAAGGTTGTTGGTTCCTTCTTTGAGCATGAGGCTGAACCTCGCTCTTTCAAGACCTGTATTCACTTTAAATTGTTTTGTGTACTAATATATGCCTAATATAACTTACATGGCTGAACACTATGTTCCTAATTTTTTGAAACCAAACAATATGAGAAAGTCATCTGTGGGAAACTGCATAGTGGAATAGTCTAGCCAGGGTTACAGCTGTGATCTAAGATGAGGTAGCGAACATCCTAATTCCCCAAGCCATTATTAAAAAGCAGTGCGATGGAGAGAATGCTAAATGAAAAGGTTTGTAGTGTTGATAAATATTGAAATAAATGCCTGTCTTTTGTTTAAATATCTGTGGAAGCTTCTTTGAAATGTGTTGATAGTTAACAACTATTAAAAAAATTCCCCTATCCATGTTGGAATGTTGTGGACAAGGAATACGTCATAGATCATGTGATGTAGCCTCAGACACTGAGGCTGTCAACGCTCTCTGTGATGCCAGTGTATTTCTCTCGTGGCCCCTGCACATCAGACATTGTTGGCCTTGTTACAGTGGGCTGGTGGCGTGGTGCGCTGCCGGGGCACCGGGATGGGGTAACTGTTGCTGCTGCGTTTCTCCTTGTCCCCCGTGGACGCCACACTCTCCATCCGCTGGATCTTTCCCTGCTCCTCCCTCATAAACAGCTCCACCATCAAGATCTTCTCCTTATGGATCTGCATACTGATGTCTTTGGGGATGTCTGGAATCAGCCAGTCCACCACGTCACTCATCAGCATCACCACGTTCTGGGGAAGAGGGCCAGGGGGGTGTGGAGGAGGAGGTGGTGGTGGTGAGAGGAAGGGAATGCAAACATAAACCTGAACAACTCTGCACTTCAACTGCATTTGGGGAGTAAGTAACGTAAAGCCCGTTTCAGCTGGATAACTTCTGCCCAGGAGAAACATGCGAAGTTGAACGTTGTCAAAACACATTCATCTTCATTTCATTCTAATGCCCTCATCTGGAGTGGCAGACATGGGAAAATCTGTTATTGATGTATCAGTTATTGAACAGTTTGGAGTCAACCAAATTAACTTCTGATCTGTGTTGGAATGTTTGGTACATTTTTGTACTTTGTCGGCGATAGGGTGCTAGGATGCTATCTCCCGTCCTCTCTCCTCTCTCACCCTCTTCTGCTCTCCTCTACTTTTCTATGGTCACCCTCTTCTTGTCTCCTTTTCACTCAACTCCTCTCCTTTTCTGGACTCCTCTGCTTTTCTCCTCTATATTTATGGATAACTACGAAGGCTGATCTATATAGGGGGTCGTGTATAGACTTTTACCTGAAAGACGATGACAAAAGCCAGTCTTGCAGCCAGGACAGCCCAGAACTCCTTGGAGATCTCATAAGGAGTGGAGGACCATGGTGGTTCCCTGTAGTCTTTGTACCTGCAGAACAACAATGTGTGATCTAGTTAACCTCCAATGAGGCTAACGTTAAATGATGATTAGAGTAATGTGACTCTTTGTGACAAACTTCTCCTTACCTGCAAATTTCAACCGCATAACCCAGATGCAGAGGATCCATTGGCTCCTTGCCGTCCTGGAAGTGGCTGACATTAAAATAGGAGAGCGTGTGGTTCACAAAGCCATACATGGAGCCGTCAGGACTGTACGTGTACTGGTAAACCAGCCGGGGGATGAAGTCCGATGTAAAGGAAATGACAAAGGCCTGGAAATGACAAAGAGAGATAATGAAGCCCACACAAATAGAGAACTCGAGGGAGTAGGGATTAGTGAAAACTTCATACTGTACATAAATGTATATCAAGATGGTTAATTATCCAATTGCCGTTGATTGTTGATTTGTTTTCTTGTATGATATTAAACATTATTATTTGATGTTCCAACAATACAATCAGTTGGTGAAAACTATGCCAAATCATCCAAATTGTTCACAATGTATCCTAGCAAAGAGAAAAAAGAACAGATTTATTTTTTACTAAGAACATAGATTCCTGGACTTAAGACCAAATTGTTACTGTGTTATGTGTTTCAACCTATAAACACATATGTCAATGTAATTGTATTAATTACTTACATTTATGATGACAGCAACCTTTGCTACTCCTTTAAGTAAGTTGTACCATATACCTACAAAAACACAATGAATGCCAGGAAGAATGAAACACAGATTCATAACATAAGTTATCTTACTCATTGCTTATTATATATTATTCAATCTATACTTTTTAAAGGTGACATGCCAATTTGCAATAATAATAACAAAAAGTATTGAATCTGATACCGTAGAAGACATTTTATGGTAATGGTGGCCTAAAATACATTTCAAAGTTGTCATAGCTTCATGGCAACACCCCAAAAGCACTATCGTCTTCCATTCCTTTAACAACTCTGCTATAATGACATTGTACAACTATAACACGATTACCATTTGGGCAGTGTAAATTCAGTTACAGTAACTTCGTAAATAAGGGCCCAATTTAATGCCACCTGCAATCTGCGATACAAGAATCCTTCAATAGAAGTGGAGGCAGTTAGTCGGATGGGCAGCTACAGTTATCCAAACATTCATGGTTTACATGCTAATAACGTGCATACAACAATGCAGAAGATATAGGTTTTAATATATTTTTTTATAGGTATTTAGCAGACATTCGTATCCAAAGTGACTAACAGTGACTTGAGTGAGTTTGACAGAAAGCCAAACTGATACTTGTGCTTCGATGCGTCCCTATCTTAACAAATACCATTCACTTTCTTTGAATCTTCTTGTGTCGTTAATGGATGTGCTATGCTTTACCCACCAATGTCTTTGGCTCTGGCTGCCACTGGCCGCTGGAGTTCACCAACAAACTTCTTGGCATCAAGACGGATCTCGATGATATTGTTGAGCAGAGCGAAGAGCGGAGCGAGAGGAAACGATGCCACGAATAACGTCACAAAACCAAACTGAATGACTGCAGAGAGACAGAAGAACACATAGAGAACGGAGGACATTAAAATGTTATCGTGTCAAAAACCAAACAGTAATCTTCAATAAATTTCAAATATTATTATTATATTATTAATATTACGATCATAACTGATATGATGATCATTTTTATTTGTGTGTTGTTTTTGCCATTCGTTTATGACAAGTTATTCACATCGTGAGTCTGACCGAGTCTGATTCAGTATAATCAACCATATATAAACTGCATGTGAAAGAGTCCAATTGAGGAGTTAAAACGGGTTAAATGTCCAATCGGACTCCACCCTCAAATACTGGAGAAATGTGAGCTTCTGCCACAATGCCAACTATGTAGCCAGCTGTCTCTGAGACTGTCCTGGCATAACCTTACTGACACTACGCTCCGTAGCCTTCAAATAACCAGCGATAGTATTGAAGTATTGTGGCCTTATTTGAATTCATTTAAAAACAAGAATTTTAATATTCAGTTGACATAAATCTTCCAAAGAAACACTGTTAGAATCAGTTTCACGCCATAACAATGGATTTTTTTTTGCCACCCACAACATTTTATAGTCACTGCCGGCACCCTAGTTTCCCATACTGTTGGTATTGTAGTAGTAGAAGAGGAACAGTGCTGTCACAGTGTAATCCTGAAGACCATTCTTCTATAATCCCAGATTAGCTCCAATGCTGGCAACTAGGAGGAGGTCCTGGCCCCCGAGCTCGTCGTGAGAGACCTGTCTGGGAGGGAGGGTTTCTTCAGTCGGCAAAAATATCCAAGTGCCTTGACTCTCATCGGGTCAAATTATGTCACATGGCTTCAATCAGCCAGTGTCCAAGAACCTCAGGTTCACACGCACTCTCCAGAGAGTTGGTCTCTGAGGAAGAACAGCTGAGCAAGTCCATCATCCAACACTTGCTGGTGCTGATATGCAACAAGGCTCGGATGAGTGCGTGTCTGCTCCTACAGTCAGCACCTCGGCTGAATGGATACGACACCCTCTTAAACACTTCCTTTCAGCACCAGTATATATATATACATATATATCTGTATATATATATATATGTCTGTAGTGCCTGGAATCCTTTTACAACTTTCATCCTTATCAAAACTTGTATAATGCTATCCATATTGCACATATAATATCATGTGATTCTGTGTGTACGTGCGCAAGATACTGACTCATTTCCATATACTCAGGTGTTAAGCCAGCAAATGGTTCCAGGAAGTGGTCTATCTCGTATCGCTGCAGCCTCTTCTGCCTTTCCTCTTCCTGGAATGCCTGTCGCTTCGATCGAATGTACCGTATCAGCTTCTTTATCTTGCTGTGTATCACACAAGCACATACAATCAGGCTGTTGGAGATGGAGCGGGCATTCTTTTTCTGTACTTTTCATTTTAATCAACAAAATAGTCTTCGTTTATTAATAAGATATGATCTCAAAAATATGTCCTTAGAAGTACGTAACCTTTGTCATAACAATCAACATTTTTTCACTTCATTTCATTATCTTCATTTTATGGATTGATGGAAATGCTTGTTCCATGGTTGCCAACAAGCAGTTTATACAATATTGTTTTATGTGTTATGTATGCTACTGGCATCTATAGTCACCCACACATGGTTTAGATGCCAACAGTGACTACTTACGGTACTCCGATCTCAAACAGATTGTTCTGTATCAGTTGTTTCCCCAGCATGGTGATGCTCAGCTGAATACACAGCTCCATCAGGCAGCCCCCATGGGCACACTGGAATGAGAATGGGCAACAGTCAGCGCAGTTACTACAGATTAATCTCCTATTACCTCCTATTAGCAACACATTTGATTTGTTCAGCAATCTGTTGAGTGGCAGAGTCACTCGGTTTAATATCAGGGTC
>OOFG01107006.1:0-11374 GCA_900323295.1 Molva molva | reverse complement strand
TGTGTGCTGGGAGCTTGCTGCTCTCTGTGCGTGTGATCTCACCTGTGTGCTGGGGGCTTGCTGCTCTCTGTGCGTGTGATCTCACCTGTGTGCTGGGGGCTTGCTGCTCTCTGTGCGTGTGATCTCACCTGTGTGCTGGGGGCTTGCTGCTCTCTGTGCGTGTGATCTCACCTGTGTGCTGGGAGCTTGCTGCTCTCTGTGCGTGTGATCTCACCTGTGTGCTGGGAGCTTGCTGCTCTCTGTGCGTGTGATCTCACCTGTGTGCTGGGAGCTTGCTGCTCTCTGTGCGTGTGCTGGTCCATATCTTCCTGATGCTGAGGCTTCTCTATCCCCCCGTGATCATCGCTGGTGTGGCAGGACAGTGTGGTGCACAAATACAAGTGCAGACAAACAATTTGCAGTATTTATGAGTGTTCCCTTCAAATCCATGAAAGGGTTTTTTTGATAGCAGGATCACTGTTATTGTAACCATTGATGCAAAGACTTATCAATTATATATGCCTTTAATACAATGATTGAAGCTGTAATCGTTAATGATTGACATTCAGAAATAATCAGCAAATATAATGACTTAGTATGTATGTTGAGTTTAATTATACTAGCAAAGCTAATAATTGTATTTCTCATATAGTAATCACATAAATGGTGAACAAATTTCATGACCAATGAGGATTTTTGGTTATCATTAATATTTAATGGATTTAAAATTGTTGAGTGGTGTTTATTTATTAATATGCATTCAATGCAAATTGTAAGGGAATATATAATTTCAAGAATTATATTAAAATCCCACACATACATTCAAAATAAACTATTTTGTTATGTGACATAAAAATGCCTAAATACATTACAGAATCATTCACATATACGTATAATAAATTCATGGCCCTCCCTTTACCATCTAGATAGATGGTATCTAGTATCTAGTATCTAGTATCTAGTATGGTATCTAGATGGGATCTAGGTTCAAGAAAGAAGACAACTCAAAACACATTAATATAGAGTCAAGTCTGGGAGGCAATGTTCTTTACTATTAACTGTGCACAGGCTGTATTGCAACGTGATCTCTAACCTAAACGACAGAATAGGCTGTATAGGTCGTCCAAAACGACCCATATGAACATTTTAGCCCCCTAACGACTGTTCGAAGAAACAGCAATACGTCAGGTATGTCAAGGTTCAATGTCAATGTTTTCTATCGTTGCCATGGTGATTCATATGGCCGCTGCCATCCCTGAAACCACTCAGCTTGCATGTTGTTTGAATCATTGTCTTTGCGTTGTGTTGCGTTAGTCATCTGAGCTGCTATGGTATGTGTTATTTTATGTAACTGCTGGATGATGTTCTTTCAATTCAAATGTGGATTTTCGAGTGACCCAGGGGTGACATTTCTTCTTCTTCTTTGGGACGGACTAGGATGACGTGTTTTTGTGGGGCACAACGGAAGTTTATGTCAGCTTTGCTTCCGCCGGGAAATCCATTCCAAATGTTAATTTGATATATACATTTTGTTTATCAAGATAATCATGACAGATTAAAGTACTTTGGGTAAAGATGTTTGTGAGGAGGCCACAGGGTTCCATTATTCACTAGCAAATACTAGATTTCACACAAACATCACTGCTACATAGAAAGAGACAGCAGATAGATGAACAGACATATTTAATAATAAATACAACTAATTTCTATAACAATAAAATAGAAAATAAAAAAATAATTTCCTTATTCAAACCATGGACGTGTTGCTTCCGAATAGTTTTCTGAACAACTGAAAGAAAAGAGCAGAAAGGAGTCAGGATCATCATTTAACACATCAATGGAAAATATGACAGTTTAAACTGCATTGGGTGAGTTTCAAAATCAGTCATATAAATAGTAAGTTTAAGAGATGTTTGAATGAAACATTATTTCCAGAGATTGGTATACCAGCACCGTAGTTCAGAGTTACATTTTACTTACCGCATCAAGGAATGGATTATTTATTATTGAGAACATGAATCCAAAAACCATTGGAAAGAATGACCTATGTGGATAAAAACAGCAAAATGTTACAATTTAGCACTGATCTGGGTTTATACATTATATTGATGCTACCGATCAAATGGAAATAAAAGTGAAAGAAATATTGCATTAATCATACTTCTGAATTATCTGCTTACTGTTGATGTATTCCTTGCTTCAACGAACAATGTTGTCTTTTTTCTTATAATAACATAATAACTAAATATAGGTCAAATCATTTTTAGGCCTTTAGTTAATGATGAACTTATCATTAACAAAACATGAATATCCATTTGTAGATGATTAATAAGTGCCATGTGTGACCACCATGTGTGAGGATGATTAGCCATTACAAGCCATGTCAAAATCGACCCTCTGGTGACATCACAAGTGGTGTCCACCCAGATGTATGATGGATCGATCCGCCTACCAGTTGGTACAGTCCACTGGGTAGGCTGGTAGGCTGAGCACTTGGTCTACAATTGTATATTTATGTTTTGTTAATGGTTAGTTCATCATCATCTAAAGACTTACAAAATTACTTATGACTGAACGATATGATAAAGTGTTTCATACAACCTGATGAACTCACCTGAACAAAAGAACAAAGCCATAACTCTCCACAAGCATGCCAATGATTGGCCAACGGAGCAGGACCAGAGTCACGCCCCCGAGAAAGAACGAAGATCCCCGAAATTTCTGCCTCTGGAAGAAGAAATGGGCTGTTCTCCTTGGGCCGATGATGCAGACCAATCCAGCCAGGAAGAGAATCTAACAACACGTTACAGAACCTCATCCTCAGGTTATCAGGGGAAGAGCAAACCTTTTTTGCGGGGGGGTTTATAAATAATATAAATAATAATATATTTATAATATAATAATATAAATTGTTCATATGTTGTTTTGGTATGGATGGTATCAATTATACCATATATTTAGACTCCAATTATTGTTACTAGTGACATTTGGTCACAAGTAACATACTAACAACAAAGCAACATTATTAAAGTGGTACTCTCAGAGATATCTGTTTCACTCTCTTTAGCGCCACCTATGGCAACCACTGCTGGGGTATGGAAACCACGTCACTAACTGCGCCGCTTGGGATATTTCCTGGGAATGTCACCACCCTCACCCAGTTTGTAACATTGATAATACCGCAATGCAAGGGCTTTAATAGTGGGCCATGGTTCAATCACCATAGTGTTACCTCATACGGCGATAGATGGTGACCTAACACATGTACAGGAATATCTTCGAGATTACTGTAATAATGCTACTAGAAATAAGTTCACCAAAAACATCAAGTGAATTTGAACTGATTTCAACATACTTCACTGATAAAGTAAATATTGTACAATTTGGCCAGTTCACTACTACTTTTATTATTAATTAAGCAGTTAGTTCATCAATAGGCATATATTAAATTATGAAATTATATTGTTATCACAATGTATTAAACCACAACAAACATGGAAGCCACTAATTTCCATTCTTGATTTGTTCCTAGATTTTGATCCATTTGAAATGATTAAGAAACATTTTGGAATGGGGCTGTTTCTACTTTGGAAGGTTACATGTCTAAATATGAAAGGATTGTGTTTTCGTTGCTGATTTAAAAACATGACTTACATTTCCAAATGCCAACAAGACCGAGTCAAAGTACAGCAATACACCAAAAAGCACAAAAAAGATTCCAAACCCTGTGAGACCAATGCCAATCTCTGAAAAAAAAACAAATTAAAAAATAAAGATTACCCAAGGTTAGTCATAAAACAGTTCCTTATTGTGTTACCTTGTGGTTCAAATGCATCGATAACATTACATCTTTATACAACAGCAGCTCCTTACACTAATCCCAAACATCATCTCATTACAAATGTCTTGCTGTTGGTTATGAGCAAAATATGTGAATAGTACTAGAATATATTCTGAAAGGAAATGTATCTGAAGGATGAAAAACACTTACTCTGAAACTGTGTGACCTCCATCATAAGCTCTTTTGCCTTGCATAAATCCTTACTGTTAGTCTCTTTCCCTGTTGCACTTCTTCTTTCATATTCAGCCCTGAGAAGTCGTAATTTCCCTCTTTTTAAAGTGACCTTTGAACCTTGATCGTATTCAGGGCAGCTGAGTGAACATTAACCAGTTAGTCATAGCAGGAGCAGATAAGCTTGAGATATCCCCTGACACACTCCCTGGTGTGCAGGGCAAAGGCCAGCCACACAATAGACAGGAAAGACATTCAATAATACTGAGAGCAATTTAAAAAAAACATTCTGAAGCAAGGCAGTGGTTTGTTCATGCCCAGTACATTTCTTGCTTCCACAATTAAATGCTTGCCTTGGTAGAATCCATGTTTAACTGCATGCATTGTATCATGCCTCCCCTCATGTGGTCTTACCTTGTTTAGTCCCACAATCTCAGTCAGCAGAGAAACCCAAAGGCCATGTAACTTGTGAACAGGTCTAAGCCAGAGAGCTTAGACCTTGAATCCTTTGACCTTTCAAATAGAAACCTCTTTATAGAAATATATAAGAGCTGTCTTCTCCAATGGTCATTCTGACATGGGGACTATACATCATCTTCCATTGGTAGATCAAAACTCTATTAAGTTACAGCGTTTAGTATGAGCTTTAAGTTAAAGTGTTGGTCTCATCCCAACATCTCAGTTGGAAACGTGAAAGCTCACATCGAAAAATTTGAAAACTATTGCTGCTCCCACACCTACTATAGCCCTGCCAGGGAAACTGAGACGACAATAGTGCACCTCTCTCAGAGCTCAAGGGAGGGCCACCAAAGAAACTGTCCCAACTGTCGTCCCTGATGGCTACAGACCCCAAAGTAAAGAGCTTCATGGGACATCTGAGGGCTAAAGAATGGCAGTATGACACATCTAAGCATCGACGGGCTGCCGCCTACATGTTATGTTTGGACAGGAACTGCAGCTTGGATCGGTGGGACTACCAGATTGGATGAATTGTCTCCATCACAAAGCCCTGACAGGTATACCAGGGAGGCCTTCAACCTGCGGTGGAACACAGGAACTGGGATCCCAATGTGAAGGTGAGAGGGGATACCTTACAGCTAGCACCATGGCTCCTGCCTACTGCCTAGCACTTTATAGCTCATTTGCATTAGGAACCTGCATGTGCTGGACCAACTGTATTGGATGAATCCAATGAAAAGCGCTAAGCATCATGGGATATAAGCATCTGTGTTACACTTCTTTACGGTGTATTATGGGTATGAAGTAGTGCACTATGTGGGAAACCAGATTTGGACAGTCACATTTTGGACAACACTACAAAATGGGGCCACACTAATTAGTGGACTATATAGGCACAAGCAGACCAATTCAAACAGAACCCGAATTTCCACAAAGTCAGACCACAAGAGACTACTGGCAGAGCGCTGATTATCGTTTAATCCATGATTTGATAGCATTTTATTATTTTAGCCTGGTTGATCTATGCTGTGTCACTGTAGCGTTTTGTTTTCATTTTAGCACCGTTTACCAAAATACCAGTTTATCCTACTTATCCTTTCTACTCCTAACACGTACTCTTACCAAGGCTGTCAGTCCCCAGGCATGCATGCTCACTTTAATGGTGTTGGGTTTGGTTTTCAGTGGTGCACTACACGTTTTTGAGTCTTTATTTGGTCTATATAGTGGGTTAACATTTGTCTTTATTTGGTCTATATAGTGGGTTAACATTTGTGGAACCTTTAACTTCCCACCCAGGGGTGGCATTGTTGGACATTTTAGTACATACATCTGCTCTATTCTCTATACGTCTTTCGGAGGAGACGTTAAAGCGAGGTCCTGACTCCATGTGGTCACTAAAGCTCCCATGGCACTCGTCACTAGAGTAGGGTGCAACCACTGTGTCCTGGCTCTGTACCACTCATCACTAGAGTAGGGTGCTACCCCCGGTGTCCTGGCTCTGTACCACTGATCACTAGAGTAGGGTACTAACCCCGGTGTCCTGGTGTCTGTACCACTCATCACTAGAGTAGGGGTGCAACCACTGTGTCCTGGCTCTGTACCACTCATCACTAGAGTAGGGGTGCAACCACTGTGTCCTGGCTCTGTACCACTCATCACTAGAGTAGGGGTGCTACCCCAGTGTCTGTTCCACTCATCACTAGAGTAGGGGTGCAACCACTGTGTCCTGGCTCTGTACCACTCATCACTAGAGTAGGGGTGCTACCCCGGTGTCTGTACCACTCATCACTAGAGTAGGGTACTAACCCTGGCTCTGTACCACTCATCACTAGAGTAGGGTGCTACCCCGGTGTCCTGGCTCTGTACCACTCATCACTAGAGTAGGGTGCAACCACTGTGTCCTGGCTCTGTACCACTCATCACTAGAGTAGGGGTGCTACCCCGGTGTCTGTACCACTCATCACTAGAGTAGGGTACTAACCCTGGTGTCCTGGTGTCTGTACCACTCATCACTAGAGTAGGGTGCTACCCTGGTGTCCTGGCTCTGTACCACTCATCACTAGAGTAGGGTACTAACCCCGGTGTCTGTACCACTCATCACTAGAGTAGGGGTGCTACCCCGGTGTCTGTACCACTCATCACTAGAGTAGGGTACTAACCCCGGTGTCCTGGCTCTGTACCACTCATCACTAGAGTAGGGTGCTAACCCCGGTGTCTGTACCACTCATCACTAGAGTAGGGTGCTACCCTGGTGTCTGTACCACTCATCACTAGAGTAGGGTGCTACCCCGGTGTCTGTACCACTCATCACTAGAGTAGGGGTGTAACCACTGTGTCCTGGCTCTGTATCACTCATCACTAGAGTAGGGTGCTACCCTGGTGTCTGTACCACTCATCACTAGAGTAGGGTGCTACCCTGGTGTCTGTACCACTCATCACTAGAGTAGGGTGCTACCCTGGTGTCTGTACCACTCATCACTAGAGTAGGGTGCTACCCTGGTTTCCTGGCTCTGTACCCCCAACACACACACACACATACTCACTATGTAAAGTGCTTTGGGTATCTAGAAAAGCGCTATATAAATGCAATCAATTTGCAAAATGTGCATAAATACAGTATGGTATTATAGTTAATTATATTGTAATAAATTAACTATAATTACATTAAAATACATCCATCAAGTTCCTTGATGGATGTAATCATTGTATTTAGTTCTTTAGTCTGTAAATGTAAAACTATAGGTAATAGCTTAGAAGGAATGGTCCCATGTCAATAAAATAATTACAAATCATGGAGCAGAAGACATATTTTAATGTCACTAGCCTGCAAATGAATCAGTTGAACCAATCACAATGAGGTATATTTGTCAGTCACCATGGACACTGTCCATGTTGTAGGACATGGACACTGTCCATGTTGTAGGACATGGCAACGGCCTATTTACCTTTCTCAACACTCTTATTGCATTCACAATGGTAAACTACATTTATAAACCTATATTAATTGATATCAGTGTATGTGAAGCATGCCCAGCTGTATGAAGGCCTTTACTCTCCAACTGATGGTTCACTAAAGCTTTATTTATACTGTAGCTCCTAAACATGTTGCGAACACACTGTAAGAGCTAAGAAGGAAGACAAAAACTGAAATATGAAATATCTTTTAACATTCTGGAAGAATATCACTATAGCCTTACAATCTTCTAATACTTAACCACAACTCAAATATCTTATATTGAATAAACTTTAGATATAAATGAATTAATGTTACCATTTATACACCACCATTGAATAACACCTTTTTTGACCCTGTTCAACTTATCGACAATCTCCAATAGAGTGCTAGAGTAACCATAGAGCAAATACTTTTTAGTATCTGCAAATTGCTTGAAACCCGATTCTAAGGGAAGGCTGTTATTGTGTGTAGGTGTGGAGCTGCAGATGGCTCCGGCTCACTTTATATCAATACACTTTAAACAACAATGTTAAAACAACTCATTGTTTCCAATGTACACACTATGGGGGTTTGATACAATGACTGCACAGAGAAATGCGCCCTATGGGAGCGCCGTTGAGGCATTTTCATAAATAATCAAGATGGCTGATGCTGATGTGTCAGACATGTCGTTGCTCTGATTGGTTGGAGGTCTATCCAATTGCGTCCAGAGGCATTTTGGTCTGAGTCGACAACGCCCCTTGGAAGTCTAAAATGAACTGAGTGGTTCTCGACTACTAACATTTGCGAATTGGTCTGTCGATGTCCTTCTAAGTTCAAGCTAAACTGATTGGTCACAGAACCACAAAAGTGATGTTGATCAAGAACTTTTTTTATTGATACTTATATATTATTATTATTGATGCATATTATTATTGATCATTGAAATACACAACAGAAGATTTAATGGCAGAAACATATATATTTTTTCATATTGATGTAATTCCCAAAATCCTAATGGTATCAACACTAAACATTATCCAATCCTAACGCAACACACCCATTATTTGGCCTTCTGAATTTGCGTTTTGATTTCTTCAAATTGGGAATTGAAAGTTGCTGTGAGATTGCCATGCAAAGATACTACATATTATCAGAACTTCCAGAGGTAGTGCACGCTACATTCAATCTAGATTCACAAGAGCTAGGTTGTCAACTAGACCAGATCTCTTGGGGAAAGGATGTCAAGACACGGGCTTAGCTCTTACCTTATTGGTTGTCAACCAATCTAAAGCAAGGGCGTCATATGCAAATGTGTCTGAAACATTCCATACA
Organism: Molva molva; assembly: GCA_900323295.1. Taxonomy (NCBI): domain Eukaryota; kingdom Metazoa; phylum Chordata; class Actinopteri; order Gadiformes; family Lotidae; genus Molva; species Molva molva. The sequence goes on along the minus strand of OOFG01107006.1, from coordinate 2,654 downwards.
ATCAGAATTCTAAAACAGTTCTAGCAGAATCTAGATATTTCGTATAAACAGGGCCCATCGTATACAGAGACAGCAAAGAGCTTCTCATGTTGGACTCTGCTGGTCCTGTCTGTCCTTCAGAACCCAACGGAGCTTTAGCCAGTCACGCCCTGCTTGGCCAGTTTGGCAGAGAGCTGGGGGAGAGCTGGGGGAGAGAGACGTGTTAATAAGTCTTCATGGGTTATTTCTTCATGGTTTTACATGTTTTTAACGGTTTAAGTGTTTTAAATGGTTTCTATATGTTGCTGTTTAACTGTGTTTGATGTGGGCATGAGAGCTCCTAGTAACATGAAAGTAACATTACAAAAAGTCACTTAAAAGGGTTAGGCCAATAAACTGTAAATAAAGGTTCATATTAGTACATGTTCTTTTATTCCTTAGAAAGTGAAAACACTTCTAAACCAAACTACCAGGAGAGCATCAAAATATGATCAAATTAGGATTGAAATCACTAGCATCTCCTCATTTAGCACTTCAGCATTTGACACTCTTCATTTTTTGCAATGCCCTTCATCCCAATGGGTGTGACAAAGTTTTCAAATAAAATTAAAATGCCTCTAATATCACGTATTTAAAAAAAAAAATGTAATTCCTTTTCACCCATTGTAAATATATATTATAAATAATATTAACTCTGAAGCCCAATAATTATGACAGCAGTTTGTTGCTGTTCCTGATTGGCCCAAAATTGTAACAGGTTATGTCACTTGCCATAGTGTTTTAGTGACCACTCCCATTACAGACACAGAAGTTAGTTTATGTCCCCAACTGCAAATAGACTTAAGTTAAGCATCCGATTAAAGTCATTGTCTTGTTGTTTCAAATATCCCCCACCTGTTCCAAAACGCGGCGTTGCACCTCAGGATCCGTCATGTCGGCTTCAGAGCTCATCTTTAACCTGAGGGTTCAGAGTTGTTTCTGCCATTCCTGGCAGGCGACCTAATGCAATTCTTCACAATTGATATCGTCATAACATGCTGTGGTAACCTGCATAAGAGCACAGTTTTGCACGCCTCCTGAGTTGCTCGGCTGCCCGGTTAGCCAATTCCAGTAAGTGGCTGTACTTCCGTCAGACCAGAGGGACCATGGATGTCTGTGGAGACCAATCCCTGCGTCTGATTCAAGCAGTGCAGCGATTTTGCCGTTCTCAGTCGCACCTCCCACACTGGCCAACTCAGTGTGGGAGACTGGCAGTATTCCCTCGCCTTGTTCCAGTTCATTTTGTCTTGGACATGTAGTTGCCTTCATCTAAAACACAACGAGGACGAGAACAAGATAAGATGCATTGGATATTATATCAGATTAACTCTATAATCTATATTCGTTGATGAAACAGGGATAAGGTGCCCTGAATAGCTTAACGTCATTATGTCGATCTCAATGTGTCTTTAATAATCTTTTACTACGACTGCTAAAACTAAAATATTCTTATTTATATTATTTTATATTTAATGAATTTGCAGAAACAAAACATCTTTTGTTTTTTATTTGAATGGAAAAAGAATAGGGGTGAAACCTAGAGCAACCTTTTGGATGTAACAAATATAAATCCAGCCCACCATTAATGCAGACTGCACTGTTTAGCTGGCTGCATAGAGTATCTACCCATATCCCTGTACTTGGTTTCATCTTTGTAGTTCTCTTTGGCTCAGGCGAAATCCGGTTCACCCGACAACCACTTGTCATAGTGTTGGCCCCTTTTGTAGTCTTTGTTGCCATGGGACCACTGCCATCTGGTGCGGTCATCATAAAGTCCAATCCACATGCCGTCAGTCATAATCAAACCCCTTTCTTGACTCTTGCATGAGTTCCTCTGGGTTGTCTACGGTGGGCAGGTCCTCAAACTGCTCCCTGCAGTGTCGCTGAGCATCAGCCCAGCTCATCTTCTGATCCAGGTGGTGCTACAGTTTGGTGAGACGCATGGTGTCCAGGGGTCCCTGCAGTGTCGCTGAGCATCAGCCCAGCTCATCTTCTGATCCAGGTGGTGCTACAGTTTGGTGAGACGCATGGTGTCCAGGGGTCCCTGCAGTGTCGCTGAGCATCAGCCCAGCTCATCTTCTGATCCAGGTGGTGCTACAGTTTGGTGAGACGCATGGTGTCCAGGGGTCCCTGCAGGGGAGCCGTCACAGCAGAAACAATACATATATGTATATACATATATGTATATACAGTGCATACGGAAAGTATTCACAGCGCTTCACTTTTTCCACATTTTGTTATGTTACAGCCTTATTCCAAAATGGATTCAATTTATTTTTGTCCTCAAAATTCTACACACAATACCCCATAATGACAACATGAAAAAATATTTTTTTAAATGTTTGCAAATTTATTAAAAATAAAAAACGAAAAAATCACTTGTACATAAGTATTCACAGCCTTTGCGATCAAGCTCAAAATTGAGCTCAGGTGCATTCTGTTTCCACTGATCGTCCTTGAGATGTTTCTACAGCTTAATTGGAGTCCACCTGTGGTAAATTCAGTTGATTCGACATGATTTGGAAAGGCACACACCTGTCTATATAAGGTCCCACAGTTAACAGTGCATGTCAGACCACAAAACAAGCATGAAGTCAAAGGAATTGTCTGTAGACCTCCGAGACAGGATTGTCTCG
>OOFG01107003.1:0-16368 GCA_900323295.1 Molva molva | reverse complement strand
TTGCCCTCGAAATCTGGCTGTTTTTTAAGTAAATAAAATAAAAGTTTTTACTCTTTCTTTAGTCATTGAATTTGGGCTGTCATGCAACATAGACAAAAAAGGTATTTCATAACAATTGATCAAATTGCTGTGGAAATGATCCAAAATGCCCCAAAGCGTATTTATTACATGGGGCCAAAAAAAGCCAGAGCTAGAAAGTTTGTATAGTTAGTATAAAACGGTTACTAAAACAGTTACTTCAGACTACCTGGTGTGTGTGTGTGTGTGTGTGTGTGTGTGTGTGTGTGTGTGTGTGTGTGTGTGTGTGTGAAATAATGTAAGCTGAAAACAGAAAGAAGCACAGGCACATTTTATAGTGATCGCTAGTGTAAATATCTTAGCTGGTCCTCTTCTGGTGTTCATTATTGTGGCCTCATTGTGTCTAACGTAACCGAGTGTCTGGCTGTGAATGTATTGGTTTGATATCCGTCTTGATCGGGGGGCATCCATTGTTTGTCGTGCGCAGTGAAATCCCACAAGCCGTCCAACGTGGAGGCGGTGAGCGAGAGCAGGAGGGTGCTGAGGGTGACCTGGGAGCCTCCGTTACTGCCCGTCGAGGGGGTCCAGTGCCAACTCCGGTACCACTCGCCCTCCACTGTGAGCGCCCACCCAGAGTGGAAGGTAAGCTTCAGGCCCTTTCAGTGACCGTGTGGAACCAGATTTATTTGGAACCTGAACCAGAAATCTGCTTAAAGTTAAGGGAGCTTTTAACGGAGAAAGAGAGAAATAAGAAAGGAGAAAATTCGTTAAAATGCACGTTTAATTTAGGCCTCAAATAACAAAAAAGCGTCCGGATCTTAAATTCTATGGCTGAGTGCTTCTTCTAGCTGGCATTGCTCAATTATTCTTGGAACTCCATTTGCAAAGAGTAATTTCAAATGACCTGCTGTATTGAAATATGACATGCTATGGTATGAGGCTTCCGATTTTTTTAATTAAATCATTGTCCCGGAAATTAGAAAGTAACATTTAGTCCCCTTATCCCCTCAGATGGTTTTGGTGGAGAGGATTAAAGTGCAGTGAAATGGTTTATTTACCCTACCATAATTTAGTTCACATGTGTACGTGTCTTGCAGGTACAGAGCCCAACATGGGCTTCCTGGGCGGAAGTGTCAGTTGCAGACATGTGCAGGGTCTACGTGGTGCAGGTACGCTGTATGTCCACCAGGGGCGTCGGCTACTGGAGCGACTGGACAGAGTCTGTGTACTCCGTACCCCAGAACAGCAGAGGTAAGCCACCATTAACCCCACTCTAATATTTACCTAGCTTGGCTTTCAATATGCTAACAGAGTGTTGATCCTTCACATGTAGTCATCATTTTGTCAGTTGGGTTTGTATTAGTAACCACGGTATGTTGAATACTTGATCTTCACCTCTGCCTTTTAAAAGTTCCAATACCAAAGCGCTACAAATCCAACATTAACAATAACGGTCAAATACAAATATCGACCAGATGTTTACTTGACAACGCAAAACAATATGCTCAAAGCGCCGCCAGCTGATTAAAGTTGAATACAGAAAAAGACATTAATGATTAATAATAATAATAATAATAATAATAATGAATAATAATAATAATCATAATAATAATAATTAATAATAATACACCAACATGCTTTCTTCTCCTAGCCCCTGATAATGGTCCTGATTTCTGGAGAGTTCTTGAGGATGATCCACACAGAAACATAACCAACGTCACTCTTTTATTGAAGGTACATAAACGCTAGGAAGTCCTTCAAACAACTCAAGTTATGTTAACCTGAAAAGATTATATTTTATTATGGTTTGTTCATATCTCATATCGTCTTTTTTTTGCTCCTTCTCTATCACAATCTCGCCCTCTCTACAGCATCTTCCAATGGAGGAGCAATCCTATTGTGTGGCTGGATTTGTAGTTCAGCACCAGACCTCTTGGGGCAGCATTGTCAGCGAGAAGATAGACATGGTCTCCTCCCACAGCTTTGAGTGGAACCAGGAGGTCCACACTGTCACGGTGGAGGCGTTCAACAGCCTGGGCAGCTCCACCAATAACATCAAAATGACTCTGGAGAGACAGTTCAAACGTGAGTTAAATGAGGAATAAACCATGACGGACTGCACATTAATGAACATGATAATGTGTGTCCGAAGTACATTATTTTCCAATTACGGGACACTCCGGAGCGGTTAGTTAAGCAGTAGCTCACGACAGGCTGTGGTATATGGTTATTATATCACAGCTCATGGGCGTTTTTCGACAGCCCATTATCTGTGATACAATAACCATATACCACGGCCTGAAGTGAGCTATTGCTTTGTAAAACGGTCACCAAGTACGGCAATAAGAAAGTAATAGACACACTCCAATTTAAATAGTTTTTATTAATAAATAATAATGTTCAAAATAAAATAGGGCCTCCTGGCTGTCTGCGCATGAGGCGGTTGCTATGCAACACTAGCAGCTTATATTTTTATTTTTTTCATCACAGGCTAGTGTTATATTGATTTCATTATTTATTTACATTAATTTGTACATTGCCATTTATTGTGCAACCACTGAAAAACTGGCATGGCAGGATGGCGTGGCAAGGCACTTTCTCCGTCCCACGAGTTTCGGTTGCCAATAGATCTGGAGAGATGGTTTCGCACTTACGGCCCACTTACGGCCATAATATCTCTCGTGTCAAGACCCGCATCCGATAGTTTCTGAATCATGGTGCTGCAGAGGCAGTGGTTAGTGTTTGTTTGCTGCGTTCCTGCTTGCTTGCATATTCCGGTCAACATTGTAGCAAGGGTATTGATGCCCATTGGCTATCGAGTGTACCTGTAACACAGCAAATAAGATGTGTTAGGAGCTATGCTAATCTAGCTATAACCTAAAGAATAAATGCACTACGCCTAACTTGCTTACCGAACATCGTCGACACCGCAGGTAACTTTTCTTCTTGGGTGAAGATAAAAGGCGGGTGCGTCCGAGGGTAAGTGAGAGATATATTTCTCTAAAGATGAAACAGGGCAGAGAGGATTGTCAGTCCATTCATACATAAATCCCCTTGTGCTCTCTTTAATCCTCGCCTGTGGGTCATTGTGATTCTGTGTGTTCATTGAAGGTTGGTGTTGCATACCTTAGCCCGTTTTCCTCTCTTTGGTTGTGAAATGATGTGGGTTTGAGGTGCCGAATGCCCTATTTCGGCAGCTCAACTTTCTTATTGCCAAACAGCTGAACGTCAAAACACACTTGTTTACTAGCCCCTCCGGAGTGTTTGGATCCAGTACTTTCCTGATAGCTTTGAGCCATCTTCTGATATTGACGCATGATCTTGTCCAGGCCCTTCTCTCTTGGCGTTTTCACAACACCGGTGAATACATTGTTGCACATTGTAAACTCTGTGTCTTTGAGGAGGCACCAGGACAGACTGAGTGGTGGGTCATCAATGACTCGGTTGAGCTATCCATTTTGTAAAGATGTTTTTGACTGTTGTTTTTAATCTTGGATTTGAAGGGCATGGATTCAGAAATGTTAAAGGCGTGGACGTTATCGCACTGCAATAAAAAAGAGCTATGGTTCTGTTTGTGGTGGCCTAAAAAAGCCTATAAAACATTTGTTTATGTACAGTATGTATTCTATGAGGAAGCTTTTATAGTCTATTTTATCTTATTGGAATTTTTTGCTGCATTTTAGCTCCAAACAGTGTAAATCGCTAAAAAGTAAATATACTCCATGCCAGTATTTTTACTTTTCAGTTAAATAACAGCACCATTACTGTTGTACATCCCACACTCTTACAAAACAAACCAGTGCTGAGCTCACTGCATTAGCCACCTTTTTTTCACTGTTTACACATTTTAAGACTTTTTTGGGCCATTTTCATTAATGACATTACGTGCTGAATGGCCACAGCACAATCGTTTTTACCTATCTGAGAGACACGTGTGTGCGTGTTTGGAGGAAGCCATTATCTCCGCCTAGGCATGTTGCCAGAGGCATTTCAGCCAGACCAGAGCTCTTATGGAAATCTATTGACAGCTGTTTCACAACTGAGATGCATACAGTATATTGTTCTACCGGTTTATCACCTCTGACACAGACACAGAGGCCCATATATATCATGATGTTCTAATCACTTTTGCATTCTTCATGCAATTTTATTTCTGGTGGGTACCGTTTCCACTGATGCATAAAGTGCATCTTATCTTTCTCCCTCAGGCAAAATGTTCATTCACCTGAGCAGGGTTGAGTGTGGCGTTAATGCAATTGCATTGAGCCCATCCTGTCATTTCTCCTCCGTCTACTGCAGGCCACTGTGTGGAGGCATTCCACGTGGAGGTGATCAACAGTAGCTGCGTGTCTCTACTCTGGAGCATGCTCAGCAACAGCTCCGTGCCCCTAGCCATGGTGGTCCAGTGGTCAGCCCTCAGGCCACAGGACAGAGACCACACCAGCACTGGTGGTGGACCCTGGGCCCGGCTCCCATACACTGAACACTCCCAGTACTTAAGGGGTATGTTCTCTTTTGTGTTTTTAGTTGACCTTTATTTAAACAGGAAGTCTCATTGAGATCAGAAAACTCTTTTACAAAAGAGCCCTGTATATAGTTATAAAAAAGCTGAAAATACAAGATACATACACAAACAACACATGTATTTAATGCATACAACACATACTTAGAAAGAAATAAAAACATACACATACAATGTAATATCTAAAAACTATAATAACCACTTTTTTTTTTTTTAAACAAACATTCGACTACATAGAAATCTTCGATCATCAATTTAAACTGCCTGATCAACACTGTTTGTATAGCTGAAGATTCCTCTATAAATTGTTTGTTGATTATTTGTAATGTCAATCATTATAATAAGGATATAATTGTTGTGATAATATTCACAATTTACTCTCCCAATATCCTTTTATAGGTGACTTTTTTGCCGCTGAGAAGTACGGCTTCACCTTGTACCCTGTGTTTGCTGATGGAGAAGGAGAGCTGGCATACTCAATAGGTAAACTTTCTTATATTGCTGCAATGTTAGCACTGTATCATCTGCATAACATCGGTGGGCGTGACTTAGCCACTCTACAGCTAAATAAATACATGAATGAAGGCATTTGACTTGCTACATGCTACTGCTCCGAGCGCTTCATAAACTGTTTGTTGTTTCCCAGCCACTAGAGGGGACCCCGCGGCCTACATGTTGCTGATGATCATCACCTTCCTGTGCATCGTTCTGTTTGTCACTCTGGTCCTCTCCCAGAACCAGTAAGAATAACATCTGTCTATCAATACTATTTTATTGAACCTTCGTTGAAGGTTAGTTAGGTTAGTCACTTGATCTGCAAGAGAGACCTGGCCAAGACAAGCAGCATACACATTTCAAACACGGTAACACCATATAACAGAAACTGAGAGATAGGTTCATCGTTTAACAACATTTAAATTCTACATCAACTTAAACAAGTGAAAGCAGGCAAGCTGTGATAAAAACTAGGGGTCAAACCATTTACAAACAACTATTTAATTTGCCTCCTTGTCTTTTAATGACACAAGTTCCTGTCATTTAAAATCAATCTGGATCTCGTTCCATGATGAGGGAGCCCAACATTTAAACGCAGTCTTCCACAACTACACAAACACCACTAAGCACAGTCAGCAAAATATCTTTTGGGGAGCGAAATTGGTAGTTTTAATTTGACTGATAATGTACGAACAGAAATAAGGAAGAAGTTTCAACAGGGCTTTATACAGTGATGCTTTTAAGACATTCAAAAGTCCTATACATGTTATACGTGTTATACTGGGCTTTAAAGAAGTAACTAGAATCTCCACCCGTCTTAGCTAACTGTAAATGAGTAAACTAGGGTTAGTTAAGCTGTGGCTTCACGGTGCATGTGTTAAATCCATAACCCCACTGTGTCTGGTTCCCAGGATGAAGAGGTTGGTGTGGAAGGATGTTCCTAACCCATACAACTGCTCCTGGGCCAAGGGGCTGGACTTCAAAAAGGTACAAGTGATTCACAGCAGAAAGGACTGTTTACTTGTGGGTCAGTTTTGGGCACAAACATTGATTTGTTTTGTTTGAAAGAAAAAGAGACAAGGACATTTCTGAGATTTACACAAAGCATTTCTCAATGGAAGTAAAAACTCAATCGATATTAATGACATTATTTTAAAAAAGCTATTCTGTTTTTGCTCTGTCTGCCAGTTTTATGACAGATAAGCAAAGTGTACACTTTGTGTGCATCAATGAGTTGTTTGTCTGTTTAAAAGGGAACAAGATTGTGAATCCTGCAAGCATTTCTTAAAACGAAATGAAGCCCACCTTTTAGGCTGTCACTTAACACCTTGTGTTGTCCTTCTCTCAAGGCGAACACAATGGACCACTTGTTCCAATTCCCGGGCGTTCTCCCCGGCTGGCCTCTCCTTCTGCCCACCGAGAGCTTCTGTGAAGCCGTCATAGTGGACAAGAAGAACACCCTTCCGCCTCCGGCCCCAGCCCTGGTTCAAGTCCCAGCCATCTCCGTGGCCCCGGGCTCCACCCCCGACACCATCTTCTCTATCGCCTCGGCCTCAGCCGCCTCCCTGGCTCCGGGCTCGGCCTCTCGGCCTCCGTCGGCTGACGGCACCGCGGCGAGTTCATCCCAGTCCTCCGTCACCTACGCCACCGTTCTCCTCACAGAGCCCTCGGTCCGCCTCAGCTACAACAGCGACAGCGGCGGTGGCGGCGGCGTTGGTGGCGGCGGTGGCGGCAGCAGCTCCAGCGACGAGGGTAACTTCTCGGCCAACAACTCTGACATTTCCGGCTCTTTCCGCGGCGGCCTGTGGGAGCTGGAGAGCTGCCGCGACGGCGAAGCGGCCGACCCACGGCGCTCCTGCTCCTACAACTCGGTGGAGGAGTTCTCAGTGACATCGGAGCAGGAGGAAGACGAAGGGGTGAAGGAGGACAAGGACCTGTACTACCTAGGGATGGACTACGAGGTGGAGGAGGAAGAAGAGGAGGAGGAGGAGGAGGAGAAAGGAATGGGGAAAGACGGTGAGGAGAGGGAAGTGATGAAGCTTGTTCCGCTTAAGAGTGGCGTTTTGAGCAGAGGAGACTGTTCTGTTGGATCCAACGTGTTGCTCAGGCCTGAAGATGAGGACCCAAAGAGGTCTGCGGACTTTGCTCCAGTGTACCTCCCGCAGTTTAAAACTGCACTTTGCACAAGGCAACCCAAAAGAGAGCCACAGGAGTGCCTACCCCCATCTGTAAGCTATGGCACTGCCTAACTGAACTACGCCATACGAGCGGAGTCTGATCTGTGCTGCTACACATTTCCATATTGTGTCTTGTGAAGTTTGTTAGCATTACGCTGCAAGATTTTAAAATGACTACAAATGTAGCTGTTCACTGAAGCTGCTATTGTTTCGTTTGAAGGAGGAGAGACATGTAGGCCCAAGCATGTAAAGGCATTTATTTATTTATAAATAGGGCCATTGAGACCCAAATTCTGTGCCTCTTTCTGGAATAAACTACTACCTACTTTATACTTCATAGAAGGGTGAAGTATCTGATGGACAAAAGGTATGATAAAAATATATATTTTATTGCTTTAAATTATGATGAAATATTGATTGGTGAAGGCCATGAGCACGCGTTGTATATGAGTGACGTAATGGTTTGTTACTGGCTGGACAGAGTGTTGAAACATTGCTGGGATTGGGAGGATTATTCAATAGTCCTTCATATCTAAAAAATAAACTAGGCAGTGTGGATGGACTAATGGAGAAAGAGACAGGTGAACTCACCTGTGTGTACTATACACATCCTTTTTGGGCAACGTTGGCTTCAAACTGCCTTCATCTAAACACTCATCTACGACTATTCTAGGACCATTGTTTCTGAGTGATAAGAGGAAAACCAGAAACCGAAATGAGAAGACCTACTCTTTGGATAGATAGGTTGGGATTTATACGAATACATTTGGAATGTAAATGTGAAGAAACACTGGTATCCGGTCTCGGAATTAATTATTGCTCTTTCGCCTTAACGAAATAGACACATAATGGGTGCTTTCTGAATAGCAACTGGCTATTTCGTAGCCTGACATCGCCAGAACAATCTGCAAATGCGTATTAGTCTGGAGACCAAAATGCCTCCGAACGACCAATCAGAGCAACGAAACGTGTAAAGTAGCGCTGAACTGAAACTAAACTTTTAGCAAATCCTGACGGAAATACGGCAAACACATCTTATCAACAAAAGCTGTAAGGGCAATTGTATTTTCCTTTAGAGATAATATACCGTCCAGTTCCTTTAATACTCTCGCGATAGCAGATTCACGATTGCAACCATCTTGGTTGTTGATGCCTCAACGACGCCTCTCTGTACAGTCATCGTATCAAATCCGCCCAATATTAGAAAAACGGTTGTGGTTGGCCGGACCCGGGCCGGTCAGCTGGAAATCTGTTTGAACGTGAGGGGGCCAGAGCAAATAAAGCATGATCTCACAAATTCGTCTGTTTCCGAGGCTAACAGTTAGCTATTTCGGAGATGCTTTCATGAAAGTCACTGACAGTAAATACAGATCAAGGTCATTTAAGAGCTGGTCGGTATCTTACAGGCAGGAATCGATTCCAGAACATTTTCACTGGGGTCGACCTTGCCAACTAAACTTGCCGCTAGCTGTATCGTTCACAGATCTGCCTTTTGCATTTAAAAAACCTACCAACCAAAAACAAAAGAATGTCTCCCTTTTTATTGTGATATTTTGTATTTAGACGTTTGTACAAATTTGTGAGAAATGTGCCATCTATTTTCATTTTGCCATTTTCAGTCCAACTGTTGTATGGTGTCTAGACAGGGAATGTACATTTGAGTTCAGATAAAATGATTAACATTAAATAATTGTGAGAATATCTGAACATTATTGAAATTGTTGTTGTTTGAAACTTGTCTATTTTTCATGTTGAAAATAAAATTATTTATTTGAGTGTTTATATGCTTTTTTATGCCATCAATTATTAGCCTGATAATCATCCTGGATTTCTATTTTATTTCACTTCATAATTCATGCATACTACACCAGACCACTAATCACACGACATGAATTGAAACACATGATTATGATAAGCACTTTGCCATTTCAGATTTTTTTGCTTTCACAATTTTACACCGAAAGTCCAAGTCACCTATCAATTAAACCACAATAAATTGAACCTAACCCTAACGGAAAAAATTATGTTTCACACCACGAGTGTCACACCACTGAATATTTACATCCAAAACAACCAAGCAGGCAGCTTTGATAATAGGTTGTTGTAGCAAGTAGATGAAAGAGTGTGTCTCCATTCAGAACTCTTCATTACTCTCCTGCACACACAGCAGGGGAACAGACACCAACTAGTGTTTCTGGGAATAAACCTTGTGAATTGCTAGGGTGTATTTTCTAGTAGGGCCTACTGAATGTACAAATGTAGACACACATATAGGGTTATATATCAGGGTTTTCTGTAGGCAGGGCACAATACAGCACATTCAATTGACTCTCCAATTATAGGTTAAATAATCTGGACAAACTATCCGCAGATTCAATTTAATTTCATTCCGATTTTATTGAACACACACACAGACACACAATGCCTTAGATTATAGGCAGTGTAAACCAGCGGTACTGCAAAGGACTATATTTGTTGTAAGAATATCACATCAACACTAAGATTCGTGCGGTGCACAAAAATAGATCTATGTGGTCACCAGTAAGTGTCCATTAACCACAGGAAAGGAAGGGTCTTTAATGTTTCACAAAGCATTTCAGACAAGGAATCTTCCATCTCGATTGTTTTAGATATTGTATTGTGTAACTGTTCTACCGTCGAAAGCGATGGAATAATAATCTGTCAACGAAGACCCCATCTTACTTCTTTACTGGATAACTCTTCTGCTATGATCATGGGAGGCCTCAGACACACGATTAATTGCCCTCAGAAACTTTCTAGAAAAAGGACAAGAAAATTGTACTGTTTATTTGTTATATAATTAATATCTTACATATGGAAATATATATCAAATGTAATCTCACGTGTGCCATTTGTTTTCTGATCTGCTTTCTTGGCTCTACATGAAACGGATAAAGTAACGGTTTACTCTCAGAAATATTTTTCCTTGTTTTGACAGAATTCAAATGTCAACGTTTGTTAATAGCAGCAGTGATCCATGGCACATTGAGATCAGAGCACTGGCAAAGTAACTGATGTATATCCTCCATATACAAGTGAAATCAGACATTGTAGGTTACTGAGCATGTAAATTGATGAAAAAACTAAAACAAAATTGGGTCCAGAATCTACCCTTGAAGAACACCATAGTGAATGGGCAAGGGGGGGGTGGGGGCGACACCTAGTCACCAATGCTTTCGCAGGGAAGCATGAAGTTGTCAGAATTGTCCAATTTAGCACATGCCATGAAAATGATATTATGATTCTGTCAAAAGGGGGCAATAATGTTATAAGTTTTATCTCAGTGAGAACGACGGAAATATCGTAAACCTGACTGGAATATTTAAACCTATTTTTACTCCTTAAGCTAAGATAGAAAATTAATCTTTGTCGATTGGTCTGTCGTCATTCTGGAATTGGGAATGAATTGCGGTAGACAATCAGAATGCAGACTTGGTGTGAAAAGAGGTTTACTATAGCAGCTGATGCTGACTGAGTCACATCACTGATCAAACGATTGTTGACCTGGTTGACATTTATCGAATCTAACACTGTGGCCCAAAACTTTCCACTAGATACGGAAGTTGTAATGTTGACTTGATAGAAAGATAATTCTGAATTTTCCCAGATGAATGACCACAAACAAATATTGAGTAGATAGCTGATTTTTTGCAGGTTTATGTTGGCAATTAAAAAAGTGTCTGATACGAGCTATAGCCTACTGAAAGCAGGCAAACAATTTAATAAAATACAATAATTTGAAAGAAAGCTAAAAACAAGTCTTCCATACCTTCTTTTTTCCAGTAGAGGCATGTGACCCAGGACAGCACGGTAAATCACAATCACAACCACAGCCAGCCCTCCGAGAAGGAGCCTCCAACCGTGAAAGAAACCGACCGGGTGTTATGGTTCTTAACGTGGGGACGCTCGTGGCAATGTCTCCCCCTGCTGGAGGAACTGTGAAAAAGGCAATACAGCCAATATAAAAGCTGTATTTGCCAATAAGAAGTAGGTCTGCATGTAGGCCTACAGGTGACTTCCCAGGCCGTGATGGAACAACACATGATGTATTTAAATGTTGTACTTAAAAAAATATATCCAGATGTTTCTTTTATTCTATTGTCACTTACTTAATTATTTATTACTTTATTATTTGTACTAGTGTGTTGGATGGAGGGTTTGCCTCCCAGCCATAAGGTATTGGGTTAATTACACATGTTTCTCAAGTATACATTAATATCAATTTGGATTGATATTAAAGTCAATTTGGATAAAACACAAAACAGTGAAAGCTTAATTTTTTCTCCCTGAATGGCCCTCTGTGACCAGGTGTTTTCAATCTGTGGGTCGCAACCCTTAAGTGGGTCGCAGCAGGGGACCAGGAGGGCCACAATAAACATTGATATATTATACTGGTATACTCGAAAATACTGGTTCAAGCCCTGTAATGGCTACCATAGGACTAAAGGCTAACTTTGTGGGTTTGATTCGTGGAAATAGAGCAGAGGCCTATACCTGTAGGCCTACTTGTGTTGCCGACGTCCCCCCTTTTAAGACGTGTAGCGTTACCCCACTACTCAACACAACAGTGTTTAGTAGTTTGGTCGTAAACGCCGTGGCCCAGTAATGTCCACTGTTCTCGGGTGACAACTTTCCGATGAAGTACCGGGCCATCCCCATCCTCGTGTCATAGACGCAATCGTGGTCATCCGAGGTTTTGTTGTCGATGGCACATTCTCGAAGTGAGAGAGGTATCTTTGAGCAATATGAAGTTGAACTGGAGGACGACACTGCCCCCTGGGGGCCGAACGACGTCCCACTCGTGGCCGTCCTCTGTGCGGAGACGATTCAAGATGGAAATAATACATGATCACCAGTGGGCTAATTCACCCAGTTGTTTAAGAATCCATAATCAACAGTACTACACACATGTGTAGACTAAGACTAAGAATAAACAATAAGACAATAATAAAGAATAAATTAAACAACAGAACATGCACCTTCACCTTTAACAATGTTAAAACAGAAACCTAATGACATTAAAAACACATTAGTAATCTTGTATTTGCATTTTTGTAGCACCATACTTTTTTTGTAGCTCCTCCGATTTTGATTGTAAGCCAATGCTTTTAACGAAAATTACTAAATGTATGCCTTAATGAAGAATCGAGGGATTAAAACCAATTGTAAAAACAAAATTTAACTACAATTTACTTCCCCACTTAACAACACCCTTTCTGAATTTTTAAAGATATTCCTCGAGCCTAGTGATGATCTTCATTGAAAACATACGTAATACAGTAGAATAAGATGGATAAATACAGTAATGACATATCTGCTGGGTAAGCCACCTTCAAAAGTTAATCTTACCTGTGACTTCATGAGCTGCTATTATCCAGCATGATAAGAGAAACTTCTCGGCAGGAATCCCTTTCTCTTGGGGTCTCTATCGTGATATTGCTAAAACACTCTGCTCTAACCCCTGATTTTGTTTTAAATATATACCTTCTAAAAAATAACTCACGTTTGGGTGGGAGAGAGGAAATATCAGACAGGAAGTTGTGTAAACAAATGTAAAAAGAGAGCGGAGGGAGAGAGATAGAGAGAGGGGGAAGGGGAGAAAGGGGGAGAGGGAGGGGGGAGAGAGAAAATACGTTTAACAGAAAGAAAAATAGATTGTAGCTTTTTCTATTTTTTCCATCTTCAGTGATAGAAGGTAGATGGAACCACCTTAACCAACCTGTGGTACCATAAGGCCAGCAGCCAGGAGGCAGAATAACTTAAACAGTTTAAATTATGTTCATGCCACTCTTGTTGTAATATTATCTGCCGAGTATTCCTGTAACAGCCTATAGCCATAGTCATAGCTTAGACTACAACCGATGAAAGATGCAGAAGCAGCCGCACTGTTAACAATAGTTGTACCAAATAGTTACCGTTTGATATTTTGTGTGTAGGGCGCCATCGTGTGGATGCATTTAAGACCAAAAGAAGTAGTGAAATGTTGTAGTACACTGTAGTAACAACCCTTGGCTGTAGCCCATCATCTGTTTGTGTTCCTTAAATATGCCGTGAACTTCAAGTAGTCCTCCCCAAGATGGTCGTAGTGATGTGTAACAAATTACACACGTATGCCTAGTGGTGTTGTATGGGGTGCCGTTTGTAAACTTTTGCTGCTCAAAATCGTGCTTGACTTGTTCCAAATTAAGCTCAAGCTTTGCTTCATTTTTCCCAGATTTAGCAAACAAAGACCCCTCCAAAATGCAATGCACTGTCACTTTTTACATATATCAAATTAGAATTATGTGTTAAATCAAAATCTTAAATCTAAATCTACATCCTAAATCTACATTTAATATCTAAATCTAAATATTATATCTAAATCTAAATCCTAAATCTAAATGCTAAATCTGAAGCTAAATCTTATATATAAATCTAAATCTTTATATATAAATCGAAATCCTAAATCCTAAATCGAAATCGAAATGCTAAATCGACATCCTAAATCGAAATCTACATCATAAATCTAAATCTACATTTCATATCTAAATCTAAATCTTATATCTAAATCTAAATCCTAAATCTAAATGCTAAATGCTAAATCTTATATCTAAATTCTAATCTAAATCTAAATCTAAATCCTAAATACATACAACAGATATGCAAATTCTCATACATATACTAATTAGTTCTGACTCCTAACCAGTCATATTTCTGGGGCGGCATCACGTGCATTGGGCAGGAAATGCACGCACGGACAGCTGACTGATGCCAAGGCAGTGTGAGATGAAGTCGCTGTCTCTGTGGATCGGACCTGCAGAGCTGCTGTTACCCCAGCTGCAACCGCACGTTGTATAATACTAGCTAAATTGCCAGAATTCGCCATTCTGCCAGATTGATATGAGCAAGATGTCAAATGGCGGGAACTGCTGTCCGCTGTGCGCGCATTTCCTGCCCAATGCACTTGAGGCCGCCCCCGAAATATGACTGATTAGGAGTCAGAATGAATTAGTATGTATGAGAATTAGCATATCTGTTGTATGTAATTAGGATTGAGATTTAGGATTTAGATTTAGATTTAGGATTGCATCTCTCTCTCTCTCTCTCTCTCTCTCTCTCTCTCTCTCTCTCTCTCTCTCTTTCTATAGGGTGTCATGTCTAATTGTATGGCCTTGAGACTTCAGTGACTTTGAACAGAGGACAAGCAAGGCTTCATGTTACTCTGATTGACAGACACAATAGCCCAAAATGTTTATTCTATTTGTTATGTCTATTAAAAAAAATAGCAATTGACCTAAAGCATATCAAAATTCATGTCCGCTAAGTGTTTAAATACATTTCATAAGTAATTATGGAAGAGTCATGCATGCAGCTATCATGTGGTTTTGACCCTGTGTTTCCAAGTCATTGTAAAACAGAGTGGACAGCCCACCCACATACACGTCCTACATACGCGTGTGTAACGGTGAGACACAGCTCGGGTTGCTCGGTATTCTAGCTCTGAGCCTGGATTAGCATAGATCTGTGATTTGTATAACATGCAAGGTATATTCCAAGGTATAGGAGGAGAGTGTATTTATTTCTTCCTTATGGCATGGGAGATACATGAATCATTTTAATTTTCTGTAAGCCTTATTGTTATTTCAGATAGGAGGGATGTAGTGGATAGGGTGCTAACGTGCGACACCCAAAACGTATATACAACGTGGTCCAAATGTTAAGTAAAATGGATGTTTATGCATGTTTAAAATCTCCGCTGTGGATCAGTGCTTCAAGGAAAATGTGAAAGATGGTCCATCGAGTGTGTGGGTGAGCAGCAGGAGTGGGCCAAGGGTCCGAAATGACCCATATCCAGGCAAATCCCAATCAGCCAAAACCCCAGCCAATGAGATCGTTCGAAAACCCCAGCCAATCAGATTGCTCGAAATCCCCAGCCGTCAGATCGCTCGAAATCCCCAGTCAACCACCCTCTCCCGAAATGACCCATATTCGGGCAAATCCAAATCAGCCAATCAGATTGCTCGAAATCCTCAGCCAACCACTTCGTCCCAAAATGACCCGTATCCGGGCAAATCCCAATCAACCAATCAGATCGCTCGAAAACACCAGCCAATCAGAACGCTCGAAACCCCCAGCCAATCAGATCACTTGAAATCCCCCGCCAATCAGATCGCTCGAAATCCCCAGCCAATCAGATAGCTCGAAAACCCTGCCAACCACTTCCTCCCAAAATGACCCGTATCCGGTGAAATCCCATTCAGCCAATCAGATCGCTCGAAAACCCCAGCCAATCAGATCGCTAAATATGGATCACAATCAATATATCGTAGCTAAGAGAGGGTTTCAGAGGAAATATGTAAATTGCGGAATTTCAGGCGGAAATTAAATCTTCCACTTATTCTTTGTTCTAGCTATATTCACTCTAACCAAGTTAGTATCCACATTGATTATTTTTCTTGCACAACAATCTCACAGGTGTTATCTTTGTTAACATATGATAGCCCTTGCAGTTGTGGAGATATACTGTACTCCACAAAAAAACTCAGAAATCGGCCTAGTGATGAAGAGGCTAAGAACCCTGCTATTATTAGTAGTACTCATGGCCAGATATAGTGGTAATATAGTTAGAATGTATTCAGCAATTATTGATTTTCAACAGATTTTAACATTAAGTGGAGTGGATTTGCATATTTAGTATGTTAGTTAATGCAATGTTTTCTATCATTGCCATGGTGATTCATATGGACGCTGCTATCCGTGAAACCACTGTCGTTTGAATCAATGTCTTTGCGATGTGTAGCCATCTGAGCTGTTGTGTTCAGTGCTATTTTATGTAACTGATGATGTTCTTTCAAATAAAAACATTTTGAGTGACCCAGGGATGACATTTATTCTTCTGTGGGATGCATTAGGATGACGTGTTTTTGTGGTGCAAACTGCACAACGGAAGTCTATGTTCGCTTTGCTTCCGCCGAAAGAAATTCATTCAACGGTTCCTTTTATAAATACATAAATAATCATGACACATCTAAGATTTAGCTTCAGATTTAGCATTTTGATTTAGGATTTCGATTTCGATATAATATAAAGCAAAGCTCGAACTAAATCTGGAACAAGTGAAGCAGCAAAAGTTTACAAACGGCACCCCGTGTTGTG
>OOFG01107001.1:0-17368 GCA_900323295.1 Molva molva | reverse complement strand
CACACACATGCACACACACACACACTCAGGCGCACACACACACACACTCACACACTCACACACACACACACACACACACACACACACACACACACACACACACACACACACACACTCACACACACACACACACACACACACACACTCACACACACACACACCATGGTTTAATGGAAGAGGAGAGGGAGAAATACTACAAGATACGTTTAACATAATATTTGCATTTATAATGTATGGCTCTGTCTCAAAATGTAACTTTTGTTATAGCCTCTATTAAGGGTTTGGTTTTTTTAAATGTAATTATTGTTCTTATTATTTTCACCGTATGGGAAACTGCAGGTCAGTAACCCATCTTCAGATAACCTTGTCCTCCCGAACGTCCCGCATGGGGTTAATAAAGCACTTCCTCGTCCTATCCCTGAGTCTCTGAGGGTTGTGCTGCTCTGCTCAGTCTCTAGAGAGCACCGCGGAGCAGCTGAGGCTACGCTCCCCCGAGTTCCTGCAGGACCACGACATCGAGGTGCTCACAGAAAAGGAGGTACTTGTTCAGGAAGAAGTCAACTTAAAGGGGTACCGCCAACCTCCGCTATGTTACATGTTTCTGCTGAAAAATCCTGGAAAAGTTTGGCCATTGACGAATTGGTCCAATGCAGAACACACATCCTGGACCAATGACATCAGTGGTCCAACCTTTTCCAACTTTTTTTTACACAACAGGCTTATGAAACAGTTGTCTCTCAAATTAGAAAGTAGCCAAGCATGACGGTTCCCCTTTAAGTGAGTCCTTACTTAGTCAATCCAGAGTTACTCATTCACTTTCTGTGTCTTTACGTTCTGTGTTTATGTACCGTCACATGATGTGCTACATGAGCCAATATGTGTCACCTTAATTCCAGGTGGTGGCCGTGGACGTGAAGATGCGTTCTGTGACGTTTGTCGATGGCTTGAGGATGGAGTACAGGAAGCTCTTCATCGCCACCGGGAGCAAGTAAGAAAAAACACACCTGGTTCACTAAAGAACAACACACACCTGGTTCACTAAAGAACAACACACACCTGGTTCACTAAAGAACAACACACACCTGGTTCACTGAGGAACATCACACACCTGGTTCACTGAGGAACATCACACACCTGGTTCACTGAGGAACATCACACACCTGGTTCACTGAGGAACATCACACACCTGGTTCACTGAGGAACATCACACACCTGGTTCACTGAGGAACATCACACACCTGGTTCACTGAGGAACATCACACACCTGGTTCACTGAGGAACATCACACACCTGGTTCACTAAAGAACATCACACACCTGGTTCACTGAGGAACATCACACACCTGGTTCTTTAAGGACAGCGGTTCCCACCCCTTTGTTCCCCTTTGACCCAATTTGTAGGTCAGACAATATTTGTAACCCCAACTATTCAATCGTTGCTGCTTCCCCACACACAGTTTGAACCCCACCTACATCTGCCTGTACTGCGTCACAGTGACGGTGCCATCGCAGCAAACTACCTTTCAAACCTTTTAAAGGAGTTTTTCTTTAGTCAAAAAGGTGTCATTGAATTATCTAGTTTATAAATCAGTAATCTCCTGTGACCCCTGATCTGCATATCTGGGGACCCCAGGCGGGGTCCGGACCCCAAGGTGGGGAACCACTGGTTCAGGGTGGGACAGTGAATGAATGAACAGATTCCTACATACATTCAGGGTGGGACGGTGAATGAATGAACACATTCTTACATACATTCAGGGTGGGACGGTGAATGAATGAACACATTCTTACATGTATTCAGGGTGAGTCGGTTAATGGATGAATGAACACATTCCTACATACATTTAGGGTGGGACGGTGAATGAATGGACTTATTCCCACATACATTTAGTGTGAGACAGTGAATGAATGAACACATTCCTACATACATCAAGGGTGAGCCAGTGAATGAGTGAACTGACTGAGTGTGTGGTGACCCAGACCTCGTCCGATGAGCTACCAAGGCATGGACGTGGCCAACGTGTTTCATCTCGGAACACCGGACGACGCCAACAGCATCGCAAGGCTGGCCAACAACAGGAACGCCGTCGTCGTGGGAACGTCATTCATCGGTGAGAAGGATTCTAAATCCCTTACATCATCCTGTGAACGCCAGCTTATACAGCACACATCTCAGTGGCATACTTCTAGATAACCTTGTGTTTCTGATTCATCCTTTTGCCTCTGCCTGTGAACAGCCGTTCTTTAGAAACTTCCTTGTGCAGCAGTCTTTTGTAAACTTTGTAGTTACTAGACATTTGATTAGAAGCTTTGATTGTTCGCAGCCTCAGTTGAAAATTGCTTTGGATAAAAGTTTAAGCTAAATGACTAAACATAAATGGGATAAATGATTAAATGTAAAGGTGGTACATGACTAAATGTAAAGGGGATAAATGACTAAATTTAAAGGTGATAAATGACTAAATGTGAAGGCATACAGTGTATTTGTGTTATTGTTATTTTGATGTGCATGAGGATCCAGTGCATTAGGATCCATTATTCATGTTGTGTTGTGAAGGCATGGAGGTGGCTGCTGCTCTCACAGACAAAGCCCACTCCGTGTCCATCATCGGGATCGAATCCATCCCCTTTAAGAAGGCTCTCGGGGAGAAAGTAGGGAAAGCCATAATGAAGGTAGGGGACTCTACCCTTTAAGGAAAAATTGCTTTTTTTCTGAAAAACACCAACAAAAACATAAGACTACAGATACGTCCCTCATGGACATCATTGTACATCACGTCATTTCATCAGCGTTTACTGATAGTGCACACATATCAAACCAGAAGAAATTAATTCAACGATTCTCTTCCAACAGACTGTTATATAATGGAATGAGGAACAAATGGTGGATTTATAAACGTGATTATGTATGTTGTAATCTATCTTGCAGCTGTTTGAGGTGAACAGGGTGAAGTTCTACATGCTGAATGAGGTCTCGGAGATGAAAGGCCAACATGGAGAGGTATTTCCAAAGTGAGAGACACAGCGAGACTCGTCCTTGCTCCCCAAAGACTCACTAGACCTTATTCACCCAGCGGCCATATTGGTTAGTGGGATGGGGAAACCTTCTGGAATGTTTGGGGAAACCATGACAACTCAACGGAAATGCGTTCTAAACGCTACCTGGGTGGAGAAATGGAATGCAGAACTAAAAGTAATTTGTTGCGTTGTCATGGTTCCCCCAAAGATTCTACAAGATTTAGAATAGCCACCCAACTATCCAACATGGCCGCAGGGCGAATAAGGGCTTTGGACCTCAGTCAGTCTCGGTGTATATCTCAAACCAGGACTCAAACCAAGGAGTAGTATTTATTAAACACATTAAGGCAGGAATCTCACTTTGAAGAGTGTGGCAACAATGTGAACGTTGTACTTTATCCACACATGAATAAGGACCGTAAGTATCAAGGCATCAAAGCTTTGTAATCCCGGAGCACAAGCCCCAGACCGTGACCTAGTTTCTGTTGTTGTTGTTTTGTTGCGCAGCTCAAAGAGGTGGTTCTGAAGAGCGGGAAGGTGCTGCGGGCAGACGTGTGTGTCATCGGAACAGGTGACATATGAAATGAGTTCCTTCAAGTGAACACAAGCCCAGATTATCTTCTGGTTTTATTTCCTCTGATTTAGTAAGTTATTTAGGGACTTGAGCACTGAACTCAAGATGCAAGCAGGGAGAGGTTGGGCATCTTGCTCAAGGATGCCTATAGGGGTAAACTGCGGTCATTGGGAATCGAACCCAAAACCTTTTCGGCTGGGAGTCCAACACCAGAGCCACGGCACCCCATCCCCCCTGTCACTCAGTGGTAGGTGCTGACCACATCATATTGTACCAGCCACATGTCCTTTCTTTATGGGAATCTTATTTAGCGCAGTTGGGTAGCTCTACGGAGGGTCCATGACATCACAACAATGAAGGTACACGTTAAGAATAGAAGAAATACAATCCACGAACATGAAAGACATTCCACACACACAGAGAGGCAATGTAGCGGTTTCATGGCTCTCAAAACGAATGGTGTATATTGATGTTAATGTTGTACTCTGCTCTTGTTGTTCCTCTCTCCAGGGTCGGTCCCTGCGTCTGGCTTCCTGAAGCACAGCGGAATCCACATGGACTCCAAGGGCTTCATCACCGTCAACAAGGTCCGGATCTGAAACCTAATCCTCCTCCTTACCCATTACCTGTTCAGTCATGTTGTTGGTGTGTTGAATGTTTAAAGAAGGCTTTTCTATTCATGTTTAGTCTTTTAGCAGACACTTTATCCAAAGTGACTTATAAAGTATATTCCCTAACCCTAACCCTATTATGACCTTAACCCCTAACCCTATTATGACCTTAACCCCTAACCCTATTATGACCTTAACCCCTAACCCTAGTATGACCTTAACCCCTAACCCTAGTATGACCTTAACCCCTAACCCTAGTATGACCTTAACCCCTAACCCTAGTATGACCTTAACCCCTAACCCTAGTATGACCTTAACCTCTAACCCTAGTATGACCTTAACCTCTAACCCTAACCACACTGTGTAGTTCCATGCAGTTCCATAACAACATTACATGTGAACTATTATATATATATGAATTGCTTATTACACAGTCCTTCCTTGTGTAACAACACCGTAACCTGACACTGTAATGTAAAGCGTCTTCCTGCTCCTCCTAGACAATGCAGACCAACATGGAGGGGGTGTACGCTGGCGGGGACGTGGTGGCGTTCCCCTTCCCTCAGCGCAACAACAAGAAAGTGAACATTCCTCACTGGCAGATGGCTCATGTCCACGGTGCGAGATCAAGCCTCGTGTTGTTCATCCTCATCCTCAGGCTGAGCTGAGGCCTGTCATAACACCCTGTACTGATCAGGGCACACGCACACATGATGCACACATGAGAGAATACTGAAAATAAAGACTTAGAATAGAAGTCATTGTCATTGTCAGGCAAAGGTGCTTTTATTTTGAAGTCTGTATTTGCATTGTATTTTTTGTATTTGTAAGAGGGAGAGAAAAATAGAAAAAAGAATTCAAGTGCCTTTGCTTGACAATGACTTGGATTTATTTCAACAGGAAGCGTGGCAGCTCTCAGTATGCGCACACAATTGGAAATAAATTACAGCCTTGAAAAACAGGGTAAACGAGTCATTGGCACTTTTATTTTGAAGTCTGTATTTTATGTTGTTTTTGTATTGTGTTTCTCATTTTCAACAGGGAGAGTGGCAGCGCTCAGCATGATGGGGAAACCCGCTGAGGTCCAAACTGTGCCTTATTTCTGGTCGGCCATGTTTGGGAAAAGCATCCGCTATGCAGGTGAGCGTATAGTCCTTTTGTTTGAGTCTATGAACAAGGAATCCACGTGTATCGAGGAATCAATGTTTCCACTTGCTGTGATGGAAAGTGAACAAAAAATCCAATCAATTGTTTTCTGTCGCCATGGTAGTAGTTACTGCACTGCCACCTAGCTGTCAGATGAGGACTTGGTTATATCGTGAGTTATCAGACTTTAAACATTATTTTCTCTAAGGTTACGGTGAAGGCTTTGATGACGTCATTATTCAAGGTGATCTGGAGGAGCTGAAATTCGTGGCCTTCTACACCAGGTGAGTACAGCTTGAACATTAATATCCATCAATCAATTTGTGTACATTTTGTGCCAAATTCAAACAAACTTGAACGTTTGAGTGTTGATAGCTTTATAATACAATACAACATTATTGTATAGCACCTTTAAAAACAATGTGTACAAAGTGGTTTAACCAAAAATGATTGTAATAATAATAGAGGAGGCTATAAGAAGAGGGAGCTGAGCCCTCGAATACTTTCATTTGAGTGTTTTCTTTAATTAATGAGAAGGTAAAATAAAACCTAAAAGCTTTGATCCTATCCTTTTATAAAGTGTGATGAAGGTCTTGTCGTGATGTGTGTTTGCTACCCGGGCTAGGGGCGAGGAGGTGGTGGCTGTGGCCAGCATGAACTATGACCCCATTGTGTCCCGCGTGGCTGAGATCCTAGGGTCGGGAAAGACGATTAGGAAGCGGGACGTGGAGTAAGTCTGTGTTGAGGTCTTAACTCTGTGGGGGGCCGCTACAAAGCCTTGTTATGTTCGGGGAAATGTCTCTAGTGTAACGTAGTGTTAGGAAATATGGAATGGGATCACATGTCCCCAAAGATACAACATCGCTCTGGGCTCACACTCAGAGGAAACACTACTTTAATCACATGGAAAGTATTACAGAAGTAAGAACTATACCAACAGAATAATACTAACTGCTCTTTAACCAACAATAGATATGTCATTTCATACAACAACTAGTTTTTCATATTGTTTTTCATATACTTGTGGAATTAATTTAAAACTTTCTTTTATATTCTGTTGGACCGGTACGTTTCCTAGTTGAGTTAATGGTGCAGACCGTGATTGTTTCTCATGATGCAGGGCTCTCTGATGGAAAGACCTCCCCTTTAAGACTCAGTGAATGTTGAAGGCCCTTTAAGGCCTGTGTCTGATCCACGTCTCTTGTGGTTCGCAGGACAGGAGATATCTCCTGGTTGAGCGACAAAAGCTCTCAATGAGGAGACCTAGGTGGCCCCCAGGGTCCACTATGAACACGCCTCTGGACCCTAACGCGGTGCTGGACCCTGAGCAGCTCCCAGGTCTGGACTGTGCTGGGAGGGACCTACTGAGGAGCTCCTTGCCCTGGGCCCTCTCCCGGGATGGGTTTAAGCTATGCTGCTCTGAGGACCCGGAGGCCTAAGGGCCATGACCTGAATCCCGGACGTTCCTAAGTGACTCTTAGGTTGGGCGGATCCTGCTGTGAAATGTATTTCATGCCAGAACGTCATGTTTCACTAACTCACTAAAGACTTTCTGTACACATTGTTTATAAGATGCCAGGGTTGGGCATTGGCTATTTTTTACAAGCAACATTGTACATAGCTATGATCCTAAATGTGGATAATTTTGACAGAATATCTATCTTGTTGTAAGCATCAACTTACTGCTCATGGTATGTTGCCCAAACCGGGGATACAAACACATTGAAATGCAATGCATCTGCATGGCATCACTCAGAGAACAGGAGTCATATTTTCAATACAGAGATATCGTTACCCATTGAAAAGACACAAAAAAAAGGGCCTATGTCTTCTAGGGCAGCAAAACCCCATCTTCCCAGTGTTACGCTAGATTACTGAGATGTGCACAGCTTCCTAAAACACCAGTAGATAAACAAAGGTCACTCCCTTGGTGACATAGCCTCACTAATAGATTGCACAAAAACCAATCCTAAATATACTTTATTGCTAGTGCTTGCACAGTAGAATATGTTGTAAGACTAGAAGTCCCTGTAGAGGTGAGAGGGGATGCTGGCGGAGGGGAATCTAGTGAGTGATCGCTGGGAGGCTCTTTGTTACTAACTCAGGGAACTGAGGTTATCGGCGGGGGGCTGGATCTGTGGGAGGTTGTGCATCTGGGTGTTTTGTGTTCACTGCTGCTTTCCTGCCTGCCTGCTGCTTCATCACCTGGTAAGAAGGCGAAGAGGAGGATGTGATGTCATGGCTGTGATGTCATGTTCTGATGAAGGTTCCAGAAAAACTTGAGCTTTGAGATGTTAATTATCACATGTTAAAAATGCATTTTTCTCCTGACTGGAATGGTATTTTTTATAACTAAAACTTTGAAATAAAAATCTTCAATAATGACTACCCACAGATTAAGCTTTCAAATGTTTATTAATATAATATAACAAAGACTTACGTGACCAATTGCTGTCATTTGAGCCCCAACAAATCTCAGCCCCTTCTGCCAAAATGTGTTATTATTTTAAGCCTTTTTTGGGAATATCAGCCCGCCAATTTTGATTGACAAGCCTTAGCGCAAATCAAAAGCATCAGACTTTGTACAAAGTGTTACATGGCTTCACATTGAATTAGCTTCTCCTATTGGAGCCTTTCTCATTGTCTTGTTTTATAAGCTACGGTGGCCCAAAGAGAGAATGGAAGAAGTTATCTTGGTCAATGTGCACCATGTCCTTTATTGTTTAATTTTATTATTTACTAGCAAAACGCCATTGAATTGCTAATCTACAATCTATGGACTCTGATGATTCTATGATGTGCTCAGGACGTCATAATGTCGTGTGACAAATGCATGACCTTAGCGTGTTTGCTCAGTTGGATTTATTGGAGTGATATGGCCAAATGGTTCAGCGTAATAACATTATAACTTGCATCATAAAAGCCCTGATTTAAAAAATGGCTGACGACAAAGTGAGGTTACAGTGAGTTTCGCCAACAGGCGCGGACACCATGGATGTATATGGTGGAAATGGCATGACACAAATATTTATTTGTGTCTACCTTTGATTGCGAATTTGTTTGTGATGAGCAAAAGCGCTAACCTGTGATAACAGGTGTTATAGAGCCGTCAGGTAGAACTGTTTGTTCCTGAGTACTAGCTAGGTGGAAACCTGCCCGACTAGCATTGGTGAACTGTTTGTTCCTGAGTACTAGCTAGGTGGGAACCTGCCCGACTAGCATTGAACTGCACGCAATGAGCTTTCTCATGCCTGTCTGCTTTTGGGGCAGAAACGAGTGTAATCCCAAAAGACAACAGTGAGATCCTGCATCTTGGGGCTTATATTCACTAAGTACTTGAAATACAGAAATGAGAGATCAAATAATGTTGAGGTATTGAGTCAAGACAACAGTTTTTGATTGATGTTGCATCACTTATATTATAGTTATAAGAAATGTTTCAGAACCACAAGGTAAATAATATAGACAATTTCCCACAAAATTGTGACAAAGTCCTCTTTACGGACAGCTTCACAGCTTTATCAAGGCAGTATAAGATCACCACATATGATCAGTGTGTATACGTACATACAATGGAGTCAAGGTTGTATATTGTACTGTAGTTCCAGGGGAAAAACAAACACTGTAGTACGAATTGCACCAACCCTAAAATGGAGTCTGTACTCAGAGAATAGCAGTGGGTAAAAAGCATCAGTGCTTTGTAGAGTTTCACAGCTGAATAACATGAACACAGACAAGAAGGCTGACTGAGTTACTGGGATCACATCGTTGAGATTTTGACCAAAGGAAAAGAAACGAGGGAGAAAGCACCTATCTTTATAAGACATTGTGGCCACATAATGAAATAAATACATAATAATATATAATCAGGCCTCCCTTTTCAACATTATTTGAGTCACATAATGCCCTTACTTTTTTATTGCTCACCTTCACCAAGTTTTCCCCCTTGATGACGAGAGAAGTGTGAAACCCATTGAGACCCCATAACAGTGAGATGGATGGAGATATAGAGCAGAGACAAGACTATTAAGATCTGTACGGGGGGATTCCTTTTTAGGACATATGATCATCAGAAGTAAAACAAAAAGTTAACTTCATAGTCATAAGTTTATGATCATCCATGGATCACACAAGATGTCCATGAATGGGGAATTCAGGAACATCTGAAGGGTTTCCTGAGCGCGTCAACATTATGGATATCTCTTAAAACCTACAAAACAGGGGGGAGAGAAATGGTGAAAACCGCACGTTTTGTGTTGGTGTGTTAACAACGTGTACATTTTCAGAGGATTGTTATCTGAAAGACATGGTCATCTTCTGAAAATAGTCTGTTAAAGTCACTGACACAACGACTGCCCGTGTAAAGAATCTTCCGGACAAACTGTTGTTCAGACCAAACTCTGCTGGCAGGAAGTCAATGCAAGTCACAAACAATGAAAAATACATTCACATTATTAAAAAAATGCCTTTTCTGAAATTATTTCAGACATAGATGTCTTTGTATCGAATAAGAAAGAAAAGGCACTTTGAATTAGACATATATTGCTTATGAAATGAACCAAAAAGCCCACAACGTTCTCAGAGAGAGAAACAACAGAACGGTTCAGGTCGCTCTTATTGTTGCATACGTTTGGACGAATAGTAAAATATAATTCTATATGCTGTTCCAAAATATATTGTCCTTGACATTCCTCAGGTATTAAAAGTCGTATTCAGCTGCACATTGTTGGAGGTAGGATTCATACAATTTCACCTGTGAAATAGTAAAAGGATTTTATGAGATTTACAATTTTACAATACGGTTAAAAAAAGAATAACAAAAAATGTATCTTGATTGACAACACGATATTTCTCACCTTCCTGAGTCGGACGACGTCCTGGAGGTAGTCATTGTAATCAGCTAGATTCCTCTTCTCCTTCTTGCTCAGAGTCTTACTCCTCTGACTGGGAGACACAAACAAGGATCTTTCATTCAACATGTTCTCCAGCGGAGAACCAGAATCAAAGTC
Source organism: Molva molva (assembly GCA_900323295.1). Lineage (NCBI taxonomy): Eukaryota > Metazoa > Chordata > Actinopteri > Gadiformes > Lotidae > Molva > Molva molva. The sequence goes on along the minus strand of OOFG01107001.1, from coordinate 7,011 downwards.
CATGTGTTTTTGTGTGTCAGTGTTGGAGATGCTACATGTACAAGCTTGTCGTCTATGAGTGCAATTTGTGCTAAGACACGTCTTTTGTGTCAAACAAAGGCTTCTGATCCTATTGGGTTAAAGCTGCACTATGAAGGCTTATCAATGCAGGTATTACTTATGTTCAAACATATTGGTGACTTTTTCATTGCAGGCATCACTTTTGTTCAAAAAGTATTCAAACTACTGAGAGTGTAGAATAAAAAGCCACCCACACAAGGGTTAATCCACCCCCTAAATCAATTGAGTCTGTGGCAACAAAGATGACGAAATCCTGTTTTGAACAAAAGTGATGGCTGTAGTGAGGAAGTTACATAGTGAAGCTTTAATGATAGGTTTAAGTTTTCGGATTTGTATCGTTAGTCATGACTATCTTCAAGACCAATGTGGCGTAGAGGGGCATGTATTGTAGTGTATTTATTGATATATTTATATAAATAATGCTTACCGGGCAAAATATTTGGATAGAAACATCAGGAGGTAGCAGAAAGCACCAAACATCATCACCACCACGACTTGACCATCTTCTGGTATCCAGTCCCACAGATAGACCACGATGCCCTGGGGAGGCACACACAACAACAGAATCTCAATACATCTATTTTAATATCAATCAATAGTTTAAATAATGTTCTATAATAAATGTCTTGTCTCTATCAAAAGCGATATAAATATTTACCATTTATAATGATTTACTCTTTCTTGTGTGATAGGTTTAAAACGATGTGTGTGTGGAAGCAGACGCAAGTTCTGGTCGCACAATCTTCTGAGCTAAAAAGGGGTTGTCATGTGACCAAAAAGGCTGGGAAACACTGACTTAGACATGACATAACTTATTTAAATTTATACCACAGCATTGTTAAATACTTGATCCTGATTGGTCAATAACGTTCCGAGGGTGTGCATTCTCATCACTAGCGGGACTCTCGAACAGTTCTGAACCACGAACCCACACACTCTCACCGTGGAGATGGAGAGGGCCCCCCCCTCCCCCACCAAGCTGCCCAGCTCCTCTTTGGAGAAGGTGTTGACGATGAAGCTGAGGATGAAGAGCACAGGCAGGAGCATGCCCAGCAGCCCACACAGGAAGGAGTGCACACGCACACTTTTGTTGTGGCTGACGTCCACCCTGAAGGAAACACAGACAAGGATGTTAGGAAGATAAGAAGACATCTTCTGACAAATGTTCTTTCTGTAAGTCGCTTTGGATGAAGCGTCTGCTAAATGCCCTAAACGTAAATGTAAATATAAGTACTTTAGTAATCCCAGTGTGGAAATTCAAGGTAATCAGGTTAATGTTATTATTCAATATAAATATATTATTATGTGCATCTTAATGTAAGCAAAGTCAGAGGAGGGTAGATAAGATGAAATAAGTACTTTATTAATCCCATAAACGCATGTTCATTTGGTTCACGTTATTATTAATTATTCGATTATGTGCACCTGATGTATAATTATTGACTTGAGAAGTCCCGCTGAAAGGCCTTCACGTGCTGGGAGGGCCGCCCGTGGCACCCAGGCCGGGGCCCTGTCATCTACATATCCATCAGATCAAAGCGCCACAGCGCTGCGGGCCCCCAGCACAGCGCTGCGGGCCCCCAGCACAGCGCTGCGGGCCCCCAGCACAGCGCTGCGGGCCCCCAGCACAGCGCTGCGGGCCCCCAGCACAGCGCTGCGGGGCCACATGCCCAACCTCTCAGTCGCAGGCTGCGGCTAACCTAGCTTACATTTGGATTCTAATACACATTGAAATCTTGTTATTGAAAAGTACTTTGGAGAAGTTTGTTACGCTCCAATAGTAACTGTTTAAAAAAGGGGTATTTAGCGATATTTCCTCCACAGATGTTGCACCCTGGTTGGTTAGTTGTTGGATAAATCCCCAGTGTGTACATGCAGTGGGGTGACACACTGCGTAGGTTACACAGATGAATGCAATGGAAACTGTTTTCAAAAGTACTGCACTGCATGTGGGCGAAGGATTTGGACAAACCACTCAGAAGCGTGTTGCCGCCTTAAGAAGGGTTCTCGTCGCACACAAGTGCGCCTTGTACAGCGACAGACAGAACCAATCGGGAGGATTAGGGAGTTCTAACTTCCACGGGTGAATCGCTTGATGCTTTGAAATGAATTCCACAAGGTCTCACAGTGTGCTGTACGTTCAGCCTGACAGGGAGGAGGTGTATACCGGTCCTGAGCTAGTCGGTTCTTGATAGTGGAGGTGATGAGGTTGCAGTCCTTCTCCAGCTGATCCAGGGTCTTCTGGACCGCCTGGTTGATGGTCTTCTCGATGGTCTGACACATCCCCTCGATCTGGTTCACACAGCGGCTCGGCTGGAGAGACAAAACGCCCTCCGTTAGTTTACACCAGGAGCCCCAAAAACCACTTAATACAAACTGGGAAAAACTGCCTTCCAAAGCCTAGGAAGCGCTAAGGCTGGCAGACGCCTTGGACCTTTGGTCATTTCAAAACACCTTAAACGAACCTTGTATCTGTGAACTGTGGTTGTTTTCATTGATAAACTCTTATCATTGTCAAACTATAAACCCTTGTCTGTTCCCAGGGCAGAACTTAAAGAGCCCTTGGTCTCAATCCTAGACTGAAAGAAATGTGGACGTAGCCTCCGTGACGTAACCGTGGGTTACTCTTATGAAGCCCTTGAGTTAGCTTCACGGGCGCTGCCGTTCTGCTGCAGACCGTCCATACTGGGTCATTGGGCGGAGATTTAATGGCTGCCAGCAGCAGCCAGAAACTCATTCATATTAATCCTAATAACTCTTTAATGAAATAAAACTGTCAAGTGGGACCTCCCAGAAAAAATAACATGGAGATGAACCAGCCACTGTTTTAATGGCTTTGTATTAAGAGAATTAAATCAAAATGTCCCATTGACTTAGAATGCCGACTGCATCATGCCCCATGAAAAAACTTTTGTAAATTAAAATACAAAAAATGTATCTATCTCTTGTTTCTCTTATGTAGCACTTGAAGCAGTTCGTTTTTTGATTAATTGAATGTATTCGCGTGATTCTTGCATTATTGGGTTGTATCTTCATGGTTGAATGCACTTATTGTAAGTCGCGTTTAGATAAAAGCATCAGCTTTAAATTAATGGAATAAATGTCATGTAATGTAATGTATTGCATCCAATCACCGCAAGCCACCTACAGGCCGTTAGAGGAACTACACGTTAGTCTCTACCGTGAGCCACCTACAGGCCGTTAGAGGAACTACACGTTAGTCTCTACCGTGAGCCACCTACAGGCCGTTAGAGGAACTACACGTTAGTCTCTACCGTGAGCCACCTACAGGCCGTTAGAGGAACTACACGTTAGTCTCTACCGTGAGCCACCTACAGGCCGTTAGAGGAACTACACGTTAGTCTCTACCGTGAGCCACCTACAGGCCGTTAGAGGAACTACACGTTAGTCCGCTTCTGTTGATGGACACTTAGATAGACACACATGCTGGCAAGAAGTGATTTTATGCTCCCTCAGCAAAAAAACGTTAGGTGCGGGACGGAGGGGCACATAGATCTGCCCTGTGAAGCACGGCCTCAGTCCCTGATCCCAGAGCAGGGCCTCGGTCCCTGATCCCAGAGCAGGGCCTCGGTCCCTGATCCCAGAGCAGGGCCTCGGTCCCTGATCCCAGAGCAGGGCCTCGGTCCCTGATCCCAGAGCAGGGCCTCGGTCCCTGATCCCAGAGCAGGGCCTCGGTCCCTGATCCCAGAGCAGGGCCTCGGTCCCTGATCCCAGAGCAGGGCCTCGGTCCCTGATCCCAGAGCAGGGCCTCGGTCACTGATCCCAGAGCAGGGCCTCGGTCACTGATCCCAGAGCAGGGCCTCGGTCCCTGATCCCAGAGCAGGGCCTCGGTCCCTGATCCCAGAGCAGGGCCTCGGTCCCTGATTTAGCATAACCAGGTTAACTAGTTGGACAACATTAGAGAGACTTTTAAATGCAATAAGAAAGACTCCAACTATGATCTACTGCATGGAAATCAATCGAAACCGCAAAACACTTTAAATCACTGTAAAGCCTAGCGGGAGAAAGGATGATATATCCGACTATAGCATCTTCTATGGTTATTGCTGGTCACATGATCAACAGGGAGTAGAGCGGGGGTAAACATACAGTCACTGGGTCACTAATATACCTGGTGCTAAATATCAGAATGACTTTAAATTATGCTCACAGACTAAAGTGCTGGCAATAAAACAATTCTGAAGCGTTTCTAGTTTCCTCCGTCTGGGTCTCAGTAATCAACACAACTTAGGGTCCAGCAAAGTGCTGGACCCTAAGTTGTGGTTCGGAATACAGCCTCCCAACAGAGGAGAGCTCAGCGCTTTTAACTCATAAAACACGTATTGAGGTTTAGAAATGAACAACGGCGTTGGCGTTCAGATTCGATTGGTTTTTGGTTTTAGAACATTAAACAAAGTTTGAGTAGTTTGAGGTTGGAGTGCAGCATCGAGGTGGAGACTCCGCCCGTCAAGCTTCCACGCTGAACCCCAGAGAGAAACAGGCAGGCTGAGGCTGACGGCTCGTCGTGTGTTCACGGCTTTGCTCTGTTCTGGAGCTGACATGTCCGAATCAGACGGCCCCCTCAGGAGGGCCTCGCACAGGGGAGGCAGCGGGCCTCGGGCCTTACCTTCTGGGGGTTGGGGAGGCAGCGGGCCTCGGGCCTTACCTTCTGGGGGTTGGGGAGGCAGCGGGCCTCGGGCCTTACCTTCTGGGGGTTGGGGAGGCAGCGGGCCTCGGGCCTTACCTTCTGGGGGTTGGGGATGTAAATGGTGGACATCTCAAAGCCACATTTGTTGAGACCGGGCCGGCGACAAAGCTCCTGCACTATCTGCATCATCACCCTCTGCAAAGGAAACCAAATATAACCTTTACCTTGCTTTACCATTGGAGATAAGATGATACAATAAGATAAGATATATACATATATGGTTGGGTTAGGGTGAGTAATATAATGAAATAATATAATAAGCTATATATTTACATATCTCTATGAGTGAGCTGTTGCCTGGTTGCATTGCTGGATTAAAGTTAAGTATAAATAAGTATATATTCACATAATGGATATATATATATTCAGATATCCCTATGATCGGGGAGGGATACTCTGCTACAATGATATTCTTTCAATCAAAGTGCGAGATCTTCCAGCAGGAAGGCACCTGGCGGTCGATCTCGTTCCCGGCCTCGTCTGCCTTGCTGAGGTAGAAGTGCAGTTTGTCTCCACACACGTCGCTGAGCTGCTCCACGATGTTCAGGGTCCGCTTACACAGAGCCTGACCCATCGGGTCGAAGAACACAAAGACCAGGTCTGCCTGCTCCCCTGCACACAGACAGGCAGACAGACAGGCAGACAGACAGGCAGACAGACAGACAGGCAGACAGACAGACAGACAGACAGACAGACAGAGAGAGAGACAGAGAGAGAGACAGACAGAGAGACAGAATGACAGACAGACAGGCAGACAGACAGACAGACAGACAGAGAGACAGACAGGCAGACAGACAGAGAGACAGACACGCAGACAGACAGGTAGGAGAAGGAAGAGTACTTAATTCATCTTGCAGGCAATTGTTACTGCCACAATTTCTCTGCCCTTGATTGAAAAATAGGAATAAAAATAGAGAATATAAAATAAAATATAAGTTAAAATATAAACAAAAAAATACATGAATATAATGAATGTATAATACATTTACAAAAATGTACACAAACAATACATATAATTCAAATATATTTAACTATATCCATAAGGTGGTTTGTCATCCATTATCCAGGGCAGAGTAGCCGTAACCCTTGGTTACGAGAAGGGCAGGCGGAGCGGACGCGGGCCGTACCCAGCCAGGTGATGGCGCTGTTGACGTTGAAAGGGTAGACCATGTCTCCGTCCACCAGGCCGGGCGTGTCCACGAACGTCAGCAGGCTGAACTTCTTCTGCTTGGAGGTGGAGATCTCAGCAGACAGGTAGTCGGTGACACCTGGGTATGCAGAGGACCACACACACGTGGGTGGGTCTGTGTGAGTGTGTGTGTGTGTGTGTGTGTGAGTGTGTGTGTGTGAGTGAGTGTGTGCGTGTGTGAGTGTGTGTGTGAGTGAGTGTGTGTGTGAGTGAGTGTGTGCGTGTGTGCGTGTGTGAGTGTGTGAGTGTGTGAGTGTGTGTGTGTGTGTGTGTGTGAGTGTGTGAGTGTGTGTGTGTGAGTGAGTGTGTGCGTGTTCATGGACGTGTGCAGATGTGAGCTGACTACAGAAGAGGTTCACACATTTGTGTTAATCATGAAGCTGCAGTGCAGTCAATACTGGAGCACAGGGGAGGGATTAAAGCTATGAGGATAACAATAGTATTACATTAACATTGCTACAACTCGTATTGTGTGTATAGATTTATTTCCTGTATTCATTTTTAGTCATTTTTACTCTTATTTTAAACCTTTTAATCCCCTCTTAATTTCTCCTGGTGTCCTGTACTTTTGACACCCGTCTGGGGTAAATTCATCTCCTCTTATTTGATCTTGTAACGATAACATTAACGTCCACCAACACGAACAACATGAACAGTAGTAATAACGACAGTACGATAATAATACTGGGCAGCAGCTCTCTTCAGTGCGGTTGAAGGTTGATCCGTCCTTTATAAAGACTGTGATGTAACACAACAATAATCCCAACAATCAGAAGGCTGTGAGGGTCGCCGGTTGTCATGGTTACTCACAACAGCTCTTCAACTGGCAGCTTTAGCGTGCGTGAGTAGGCATAAAGCTAGCTAGTGAAGAACGACTGTGACGCACCGCATTGGACGTCCCAGGCTACACTGAACTGCTCCGTCACGCGGGACCCCCACCATGTGGGCCTGCTCCGTCACCTACACAGACCCCCCCCCACCATGTGGGCCTGCTCCGTCACCTACACAGACCCCCCCCCACCATGTGGGCCTGCTCCGTCACCTACACAGACCC
>OOFG01107000.1:0-10567 GCA_900323295.1 Molva molva | reverse complement strand
CCTCATGGGGGTGCTATAATATGAATAACTATAAATGTTCACTAAAATGGCTACAATTCCTAGCCCGAATGTCCAATTTGAGGGGAACCAACTTTGGGACAGTTGAGGGCCAAGGTTCTAATTGGTCAAGTGAGATGATGGCGATTGTCCTAAAAATATGGCCGCCAGAGGCCAAAATGTGTCCAATGAGCTTCAAGGAGCCAAAAGGCGGTGCTAACTTTAGACAATCATCATCAAACTTGATTTCCTAAAAGGCAGATAGGTAAGGATGAATCGGGCCATAGGGGGCGCTACAGTCAACAGATGAACAGTGCACCTTTAATGCAGCCATATCCTACAGACTGTCATCTGAAGGCATGCATTTTATGTCATTTGTTGCATCTTCTCATAGGCTGAATATATCTCAGAGGCCAATTGTTTTTACGCAATACAATTTCTGCAAAGTGGACTTGTCTCAATAAACAAATTTTAACATCATCTGTTTGACCACTTGTTTATTTTACATCAAATTAGCTGTATTGGATTCTATGGAGCCTAATTAGTAAACGGTATCAAAAGAGTTCTGAAAATCTGAACGGTCTGGCCGCTACAGCCAAAAATATATTTAGCACACCGCCGCATTGGATGAAAGTAGCCATAGCTCCCAAACGCAGCTCCCAATCTGAACGAAACCTACATTTTTGGACTCGGCACTCCATTTTACATGTAAAAAGATGTCAGTGAATCAATTTTTACATTGTACGTTACATACGTTACATTGTCCCCATTTCTCCATTAAAACCAGACCAGAGTGAGTGCCAGAGAAAATGAAAAAATGACGTGTGGAGAAAACACCCACTTATCAAACATGTACTGCTTTTCCCCTAATCATTCTCACCGCCCAATGGCTCATTGGTATGAGCATATGGCGTCTATTCCAGAGGTTTGTGGTTCGATTCCGCTCTATACCTCGACCTATAACTTTCAATGTTTGAGATTACCCCCATGTCCTCTATCCTTCAGGTTGAACAAATTTTTTTTATTTAAAAAATAATATTATTCCGCCATATTCTTTAGTTTGTCATGTTCCTCTGGCTCACTTTTTACCAAAATTTCGAGATGAATCGAGATCAGCCCCAAACATCCATATCTGGAAATAGGGGCCAATTGAACCAAGTCTCTTGTGCCACCAATGGGTCAAAGTTGCTAGTTTTAAAAGGCTAAATCTTAGGTCCCGTTTGGCCCACACTCTAAACCTTAGTGTCAGATGATGCAGCTTCTCATGGCCTACAACTTTTCCACCGGGACCATTGTCCTCTGCCTCACTACATAATCCGCAATTTAGATTTAACTGAAAAGTCTACTTTTCACATCTCATCCCAGAACAAGTCACACATTCTAACCAAACCACCTCTAATTTATTCCTCATTACCCAAATAATAAAATATATCAAACACTTCCTAAAATTCTATTCAGTAAGGCCCCCACAGGTGAAAACATTTTGAAGCAAACACCACTTTGATATTAGGTAGGCATGTTTTACCATCTCCTCCTAAACCATTTTTCCAATCATCATGATACCTGATTTATTGGATTCTGCACCCTATTTTCCATATAATTCCACATGAACCCTGTTTTCTATTTGGATCATGGGGACCATGTACGTATAAGTGCCAGAGGTAACTGAAATAACGTGAGAAACAAGTGTGAAAAACATACTAAATAAAAAAACATGAATAACATACTCAACAGGCTGCCATTTCCACTAGGAAAGTGCGATATGCATGACACTTTGTATACATGCACCATTCGTCATGATGAACAACTTGCAACCCATACGGTCAGACCATTTAGATTTAATGCAATGGCCACAACTCGACCAAACACCCACACAATAACTGCTTTGGTGCCGGAGGTAGTAAAAGCTGCAAACTTGGCACACATGTACCAGGTGACTGTGGGACTATATGGTCTTAAATTCATAGCAATAAGACCGAAGACAGCGGAGATATAAAATTTTAAGTGAAATATATGCATATCTCCGATGTTTAAACAGCTATAACTTTGCGTCAAAACCACGTAGGCTCGGCTGTTGAATATGGCTACTAAGAGTATATTCCATAGTATACCCATGGCAAATTTCAAGTCTATATCTGAAAAAATTTGTTTGAAGTCTGCCTATCTAAACCGTGGCCTCCCTCCAACGCAGGCTGGGCCTTAAAGGGGTACACACGTCATTTCGCAAAAGTCTGTTTTGACAGTGGATTTTGACACTGTATACTTTAGAAACATGGTTGGTAATTATTTTGATATGTTTACTTCAGGTAAACCAGTTTATAAGGCATACAAAGGCCATGTGACCATACCTACCAAGTTCACCATACCTCCACGTATGGAAGACTTCTCTTTCTCAAAATATAGTCTAATATGCCCTTGTCAATCTACATGTCCATGTAGTGTAGTGGTATGGTGTCGGCCACATGACTATGGGGTCGCTGGTTCCAGTCCGACGTCTACCAATCATATTGTGAGACATGGCATGAAATCAAACAATGTTTACTATGATGTATTCATTAGGCCATGGCCACCATACTCGCCGTATCGTAACTTGCAACTATTTTTATTATTATTCATCGTATTTTGTGCTTAGAATTTTATGTGCTCGAGCCATTGAGTGTCACGGTGCCATTGTTTGTTAAAAAACCTTGAAATGTGTTTTGCATACAGTTGCATACAAAAACAGTTAAAGGTATTGTAGTGAGCGGCAAGGGAATAACCAGACGTGAGCCCAGACTGCTAGTGTATCTAACTCCCGTGCCCCATACACTGCACGACTATGAGAGTTGTCTTTATTTTAACAGAACATAGAACAATGGAACAACACACAATATATCCCGCGGACATAAGCGCCTCGGTGCAGGTGTCGCTCCAGCCGACCCCACCTGTCACCGAGGTGCGTCCAAATAGTTTGATGGTTCCGTTAGCCCAAACCGTCCCAGGAACCCTTGCGGCAACCCGGAACATGGGCGACCACGGTTGTGATCGCCACAGTATGATATGTACGATTTCCGCATTAAATATTACATATTTTAAATGGCGTTACATATTTTATTTTGTTGTGTACTTACATTATCCCAAATTTTTCCAAGCATGTCCAAACTCGGACAAATCCGTACTTTTATACATGGTAACAGGCCGGGCAATTGTGTCGAGTGTTAACTGAGTCATTTGCACATACCCCTAACTTCTAATGATGATAGCACAATGCAGTTATATTATATATAACATTAAGATCCTCACGTTTTTATGAATTACGAGTAACGTAATCAGGCCTCAGAGACACTGCAATTTTGTCAAGAGTTTCACCTCACTAACTTAACGTATAACGGGATGTAACGTCTTTTTTCTAAATATATATAATTGGGGTGGGGAATTAGCTTTGTTGGTGTGATAATCAGAATGTTATATGTATTATAACATTGTTAACTTAAACCTTTTGTAGGCTATCAATCACTGCGATCGATACATAAGTAAATAAACACGCGTGTTACGCTATTCATGATCCTGTGCTGATTTCAGTCATTTATATTTCTCCAGACACAAACGGTGGGTGGTGATACACACGGGGTAACGTAACAAAATACAATGGTTTCATATGATTACGTATTCTATCTTTGCAAATAGTAACATCAACTACTTACTAAAGCAAATCTTGGATTGAATGCGTAAGGGATCTACAATGTTCATAAATACATGACTATGCTCAGTGTTTGTGTTTGTTGTAAAGAAATAGTGAGCTCAGGCTCACTGCGATATCACCAAGGCATGTTATGAACTGTTGTCTGTTAGTTTGTAAGTATCCCATGCCTTCATTTTTGCTATCAATGTATTATCAGTTCGTGGCACATGCTAAATTACGTTTTTACAATGTGAAACATTTTCACATTCACATTGTACAGTTACCAAACAGGAGGACCATCCACGTCAACTCCTAGCAAGAGACCTCAAAAGCCTGTTCAAGTCCTTTCTACCTAGCACCCTCCACCATAGCACCATCCAGTGACTCTCCATCAGATAGGTAAGGAATACTGAACTATTAGAATATAACTTCTCCCCTGTTTTCTGGCGCCTGGAATTTAAGACCTTTCCATGGCAGAAATAGAATCACAGGTCCTAGATTAAAAGTGATTTTAAACTGTTGTATTATTTAAAGGGAATGTGGTGTTGGTTGTTTTAAATTAACACTAGGCTATCAGCCTGCTGATGCCATCCCTCTTCCTCTACCCACCTGTCTTCCTCTTGCCGCACCGCTTGCTCTTCCTGTCCCTTTCCTTTGGCCGCCCCTCTTGTTTTTCCCTGTGATGGGTCTTGCCCGCTGCTATATGGGGGACTCCAGGTCTCATCAACAGTTATACATCCAATGAGGAGGTATCAGTCTTCCTGCAACATACAGTATTCACATGTCAACAGAAGCACTCACAAAACTCTTGAGATACAGAGAGGACATGATCAGCTGACAATATTTATGTGGCTACATTGAAAGAGCTTTCATGTGTTTTAGCTAGTACTTTTACCTAATAATGTTGAGTGCATAAATCATTTAGCAATATATTTGATGTGTTTGTTGTCTTTGTGTGTGACATGGGTGTTACTATACATACTGTGGCAGTTTGACTGAGACAAGGTCGACTTTGGGTGCGAAAACAGACAACAGACAGGTGGTGGGCAAAAGTAACAATGGGGGTTTATTCAAAATGGTGAGGGCAAGGGGAAGGGTGAAAGTCCAACATAAATTCTTCCCAGTCCGGGGTAGGTTTCCTGGGAGGCCTTCAGGGGTAAACTGGAGGCTGGGTGGATGACAAAAGAAACAGGGGTGAGACATGGTAGGCAGCACACACAATACGTCGCTCTCTCCTAGTGTCTCCCCTCTCGTATGGGGTTCCTCTTCAGGGCCACTGGCCGCTTACCATACTAGGGGAAGTATCCACAATCCTTCCTCAAAAGAGGTTCTCTCTCCCTTTATAGCTGGCCAACTCTCTTCTGGCCTCATGGCCGGCAGGTGTTCTCCATTGGTAATTATGCAGCAGGTGTGCTGGATAATACTGATTCTCCAGGACTTCTCCAAGTGTTTGCCTTTTGGGGAAAGGCCGTTGTCCATGGTACTGTTCCCCTTTTTCCCTTGTAGAAGGTCTTTGGCCTCTAGGCCCTCCACAATACCATGGTTTATTACAATGTTTTTGTGCTTATGCAATTACAACAAAGGTTTGGTGTAAGACCATGTGAATGACTTCTAATGCATGGAAGTTATACATAATTACCAAGTCAGCCTGTTGCACCAGCTGTGTGTAATTTCAAACTTATTACAATGAAATTACATTACGTGAATAAATGTGATTAAAGGTAACGTGAATAAAACTTTCAAACATTACCTTGTCCATGAACATTATTGCTGCTGAGTCACGTCTTTCACTGGAAATGGTGAACAACTTCCATGAGCCCACGCTACTACGCAACGTCATCAAACTAATACTTTTGTTATTGTTTTGATTGAGAGCCCCCTAGCGGCAGAAAATTGCACATTATGCCTTTAAAGGGACATGGTTCTTGTCTTAGCCGGGTGGTTTGCAGTGATACTCGATTAGAACTTGATCTTCAAGTTTCAACAAAGATAATTTATCTATTAGGGTATAAGCCATACATTTAATATAGATAAGAGACACAAATTACTAAAAGGTGTGATATGTAATTTCTGCCTAGGGGTCGCTCAATCAAAAGAATAATAAAATGATGACGTCGTGAAGAAACATGGGATATGGGACTCATCATCATATTGTTTTCAACTATTATTCACGTCAGGTTTAGTCACGTAATGTAATTTCATTCTAATGAAATTGCCGCAAGAAACATAACGTTAACTTGCTATCTTACCCTTAGTTGAGTTGACTACCCAAACAGCTGTAGATATGTGGGGAATTCAATCGTGGGGCAGCCCAGCAATTTTTATCCGTGGTCAAAACAATCATGAGATGTCGAGGCGCTGGTGGTAGAAAATAAAAAGGACCACCTATGCGATAAAAACATTTTACAAATTATTTAAAGTGAGTGAATATTTTAAAATGTATGACACGATGGATGGTACGTGACAAAGGACATGCCAATACTGTGTTAAAGAGGAGAAAAAGGGTGCAATTAAATTTGTCAGGGTGCCACCAAATGAAAATGTTAGTAGAAAATGTTAGTCTTGAGCCCTGCCAGGACAGCAACTACACATCATCCGAGACTGAGAAGTTTCACTGGGTACCGTAATTACAGCGCACAACCTTTTTTTAACCGAATGAAACTGAACAATACATACATGCCCTGAACCGTGACTAGCAAACCGAACGGTTGGATGTTTTACTTCCCTTACTTCCTTTGTTCCATCTCAATATACACATGTATATGATATAGATCGATGCCCTGTGTCAACATCCGACACCGTCTGCTGGATATGACTGTACAGAAAATGGGAGATGACGTGAATCTTCAGACATGACAACGACAAAAAGGTAGACATCGGATATGTATTCCTTTACTTCCTTAGACTGACTACATATTCCTAGAAACCCTTAATGCTATGAAATCATGTTTCTGAATTAAAAACGTTTAAAGTAAATTCCTGACAATGGATGTGAAGGGTTCTAAAGCCACAATATGAATCTATCCAATGAAAAATATCCATCTATGCTTCTAACTGGTAGACCCAGTTGCCTGGGTCTACCGTGCCATGCTCTCAGTAGAGGCGGCAAACATCATACCTCACCATGTGATCACTGGCAGTGACTACACCTCAGGGTTCAATGGCATTGGGAAGAAGAAGGTGTTGGAAAAAGTGATGACTGGTCCTGAGGCTAGAGAGCTCCTGGGACAAGTGGGTGAGAGTCTGGAGTTAGCAGACGAAGTCAGAGCTGATATGAAGGCCTTTGTACTCTCCGTCGTCTATGCTGAGATTTCAGATATCACCTGCGGGCAGGCCAGAGCTTCCAAGTGGCACAAAGTGAAGAAGAAGTGTACAATTCATTTCCCACCTGATGACGACTCGATGGATCTTCATGTGGAAGGACAAACTATATTACGTATTGCCAGCTCCATTACAACCAAGCATCCCTCTCCCATTGTTCACGGCTTGGAACTCACGAGTGGGAAGGGCCGACCAGTGCGTCGCACAGCAGCTCACACCTCATGACTGTTCAGATGAGAGTAGTAGCAATGAAGAGAGGAGTGAGTGTAGAGAATCAAACGATTCAGATGAGTAGCAGTCCATTAGTTAAATAACTGTAGAGTTCCAAATTCCAGTTAAATACCTTTTTAAAAACCTTGTACTTCCATAAAGTGGATGTGGATATACAAATGTATGCCAATGTATTCCAATAAATACCTTAATCGACTTCAATAAGAAATTAGTTGGGTCATTTCCATGACCATGGAGAGCGAAAGTTGTCTCTCTTTAACCACATAGTTTACCTTTTTGACCTCTGAGAAGACCTCTTTATACTTATTTGTAATTGTAATGTCAATAACTCAACTCACCATGAGCAGAGCATTAATTTGAGCCTAATATGGCACACATACACCTTGACATGTGTACTTACTTGCAGACACAGACACATGCTTAGAGCTACGGTTTGGAGGCGCGAACAAGCTCCTCTTGCAAGCCCTACGTTTAACCATAAACAATTTGGCACTTAACTATGATATATATATATACTTGTATATATGTGTGTGTGTGTGTGTCGTCTGTATCTGTACTGAAACAGATATTGTGAATAGAGTGCCAGCCTAATGGTGGAGGACAATCACGCATTATTCAGACCCGACAGGGAACGCATAGTATCTGGTCTAGATGACATAACATGCATGTGTGCAGTTGCTATACTCAATAGCTGAACACCTCACCAAACTAGACTGTCACACTACACCTCAAGGGCAATGTTGTGGCTAGGGTGTTTGACTCCAAGCTGAAAGGTACCGGGTTTGATCCCAAATAATGAACCTCTACCTGCTCCCTAATGACATACAGTGATATACTGCATTTTTATCAGTATTTATACTTTCTGATAGATGTTTCCTTGCCCTCTAGTTTTCTCTCTTCCGATAATTTCCTTGCCTGCCTCTTCTTCCTGCTTGCTCCATCCCCCTTTCTCTTTTCATTTACCTCCCCCTCCCTCCAACACCATCCCTCGCTCCTCCCCCCTTCTCTTCTCTCATTTTTTTCTCCCTCTTTGCCGTAGCTTTGTAAGACCCCCTGGTGAATCCTGGCCTTCACACTCTTGTTTCAAAGGAATGAAAATTCAGTGCTGGCCTGCTCCATCAATTCTCTCCCTGCGCTCCCGTCCTCCACCCCCCCTTGCGTCTGCCAGGACATATTAAGAAAGGCAGTACGGAGGTCCGCCACAGCTTCCATATGAAACTGTTTAAGCCCCCCTGCTGTGAACGTGTGCTGGTCAATTGAGGCTCTGTTGCTGTGTACAGTCTGTGTGTGAGAGAGTGAGAGAGAGAGAAAGAGAGAGAGAGTGAGAGAGAGAGAAAGAGAGAGAGGGTGAGAAAGAGCGAAAGAGAGAGACAGAGATGATGTGGTTTGTCATGCAGGACGCAGTAGTGACCTCGTTGTGTTCAGGACAGGTGCTATAGGTGGGTGGTGGACAGGTGCTGTAGGTGAGTGGTGTACAGGTGCTATAGGTGGGTGGTGGACAGGTGCTGTAGGTGAGTGGTGTACAGTTGCTGTAGGTGGGTGGTGTACAGGAGCTGAAGGTGGGTGGTGTACAGGTGCTGAGATGGTGTAAAGGTGCTGTAGATGGGATGGTGTACAGATGCTGTAGGTGGGTGGTGTACAGATACTGTAGGTGGGTAGTGTACAGGTGCTGTAGGTGGGATGGTGAACAGGTGCTGTAGATGGGTGGTGTTAAAGGTGTCTGGAAGTGCAGAACACTTCAGTCAAGGCACCAGGTGCCTCGGAGATCATTAGAAATGCACATAGAACGACCTAACAACCCAAACATGCGGGGATTCCTTAATGAGCATGAGTTCATTAGTTTACTACAATGGGTGCACAGGGTGGTATGAGTGTACACAGGGTGGCATGAGTGACAAAATAAAAGACAGGCATGAGTGACACAATAAAAGACAGACCTGATCTCAAACATGTGTAAGAATATGAAATGCAAGTATCTCACTAAACACATATTTAGGGGCCAGGGGCCTAATTTGAATTTTGTGTGTGGACAAAGAGTTCTGCTTGGGGCTGATTCATCCAAAACAATGAGCAATTTATTACAGAGAGGGTTAGAGTAAGGTTTAAGACCCTGGGAAACAGTAGACAATAGCCCATTTTAATCGGAACAGAAACCTACAAGCAAGACAAAGGCGGAGGTGTTCTGGACTACATCATTTATTTTTAGGCCCATGTTTAGGCCCATGTCTTTAAAGCACAAATAACTGGTCAAGATGCTGAAAACAACAGCTACTAACAGGTGTCTATATGCTAGGAAATTTCCAACATGTGCACACTAACCACCAATCATATGTCAGCATAAACAGGGGCCCTTTGGACTTTGGGACCTACAGTGCAGAACTGTAATTCTTATTTTTCCTCGCATGGAACTGCTTCACCTTTCTGTGGTTATTATATTGCTCATCCAGTGGAAGCGATGGCAGTTGCGACGGTCTCTTGAGAAAATTGTCTGCGCGAATTACCAGTTTTAATAATAGTACTTTAATACTTTATATGAATACTTTAATACATTCAGACGCAGTGGTAAACAAAACAGATGAGGGAAAGGGTGCTAAATGTGTAATGTAATTTAGGTTCCAGAATTTCCCCCTTGTGGATGAGTAAAGTCTAATCTTTATTTTGATGTGGCCTTTACAAGAGCTAAACTCATAGAAACGTAGTTTGATATAGTTTGATTGATATTTTCCTTTTCTTATTCTGAGAATAAGAAGATCTCTCTTTCAGGCCTAATATGTAACATTTCCGCATTAAAATATCTACAAACGAATAGACCTATTGTGGCAACCCCGGTCGTCGGCGGTGTAGAATCTCTTAAAACACACGCTGAAACAGGGTGGCAGTGCAGCGGTTTTATTGCTCGCAGCCCTCAAAAAAAGGAAAATCAAACAGTCAAATCAGGTACTGCCCCAGCGGGGCAAACAAAACAGGATTGCGTCTCGGATGCGGGTCCGTTCGGGAGGGGGCCTGGATCTCACTCCCGGCGTCCGCTCGCTCCGCACTGTGGGCGAAACGTTTAGGCGTTAGAGCGCTATTCTCGGCACTTGTCTCCTACCGCGTCCGTCTTCCACTCGACCTCCTTCCCCGTCTTCCCCGTGCCTGGCCCTTAAATCCCCTCTGCCACCTGGCCCTCCCAGGTGCTCCCAATCTCCCTGATTGTCCGGGTCTGTTCGATGTGTCCTCTAACGCCGCCGCGCTGAGCGGCACATATCTCCCACGGACAACCTGTCCGCGGAGAAGGCGCCGCGCCGGGTGCGGGCGGGGATCGTCCGCGCCAGGCGGCGCGGGGTTGCCACACACCCCCACCCTCGGCAGCAAGCC
>OOFG01106999.1:0-12939 GCA_900323295.1 Molva molva | reverse complement strand
TCGTAAGAAGCATTTCAAGGTCCTGGAGTGGCCTAGCCAGTCTCCAGATCTCAACCCCATAGAAAATCTTTGGAGGGAGTTGAAAGTCCGTGTTGCCCAGCGAAGGCCCAAAAACATCACTGCTCTAGAGGAGATCTGCATGGAGGAATGGGCCAAAATACCAGCAGCAGTGTGTGAAAACCTTGTAAAGACTTACAGAAAACGTTTGACCTCTGTCATTGCCAACAAAGGGCATGTAACAAAGTATTGAGATGACCTTTTGTTATTGACCAAATACTTATTTTCCACCATAATTTGCAAATAAATTCTTTAAAAATCTGACAATGTGATTTTCTAGATTTTTTTTTTTTCATTTTGTCTCTCATAGCTGAGGTATACCTATGATGAAAATTACAGGCCTCTCTCATCTTTTTAAGTGGGAGAACTTGCACAATTGGTGGCTGACTAAATACTTTTTTGCCCCACTGTAGATATTCAACTGATAAACTGACTTAACAGACTGTATATAACACAGGTTAAACTGGCTTTCAATATGTATACATTGTCGGAAACTATCGCAGACTTAAAAATAAGTACTTAAGTCAAGTATTTAAAGTATTTAAACCCAGCAAGACTTGTCTAAGTAGGCAAATTTAATATTAGACAGCATTGTAGGATAGAAGATGTCTTACATGCTACAATGACTTAAATCCACAGCAGCTCAGCTTTTGCATTTTATTTAAAATATATATATTTTAACACAAATCCCGTCATATAACGTAACCCTGGTGACATGTCAGGAAGGTTAGATGCTGTGAAATAATAGATTTCGCCCAAGCCTAGTACAGAGATGGGACTTCCCATAATAACCAATACAGTGCTATCGCTGCAGTGGGACTCATCATCCTTGTGATGTCATGGTGGGGCGGGGGGAAGGACCACTTCAATGTCAGACCCACCGAGGCACTTGATCTATCGCCCCCGCAGGATACAGTCACACAGGCGTTTATCTGCTACTCTAGAGCTGTACTCATGTTTGCATGAAAACCAATTCCCCCTTGAAACAAACAGCTCTGTACATTTCTGTATCCTTGCTCAGTACAGTGGATTCAAAACCCTGTGAAGAGAATCTCCTCGCTGCAGAGTCAGAGTGAAACCCCCCAAAAAAGAAATGCAATCCTTTTCTGTAAAACAGCGGCAATTTTTCATTTTTTCATAAATTCCTTTTAGAGACGGCACTCTTTCCAACCCAGTCTCACACCAAAATGTAGTATAGCTACGTTGGTCCACAGCGAAAAACATAGTGGTTTCACATTAACGGCTCTAAAATTGTGAGATTGTCTACGTTTTTTTGGCCTATCCTTTTCTATAGGCCTGCGCCCACGTTTCTGTCTGCAAAAACAAACTAGATGGCTGACATATTCTCATAGGAAAATGCAATAGTTTAATATAGATTCGGCATTAAAATGGGTTTTGATAACATTTCTAGCGAGAAATGTGTATTTTATTGTCATTATAATCGTTCAGTGATTGTATATGACGTTTAGCTTGTTAGTTATTACGAAAATTCTTTCAGGTCTCGCCAGAAAATTGTTGGAATACAATGTTTTCTATTGTTGCTATGGTGGTTGATATGGACGCTGCTATCGCTGAAAACCAAACATGGCTGACATTCATTTGATTCTCAGTGTAAATTGCAATATTAAGATTGTCCCGGCATAAAAATGCATTTTGATAACAGTTCTAGTTAGAAATGTGCCTTTTATTGTAATAATCTCCGTTCAGTGACTGTATATGATGTTTAGTTATTCAGTTAAACTGCTCGTGGCATTTTTCATGCTTATTTGGTTTTTTGAGGGACTAGAAACAGGGTAGACTATATTCTGTTTAAGAAATAACCAAAATGACATTTTAATACACATGTATTTCCAACATGTGGATCAATGAGCTACATTTTTGTTCGGAATCCCCCCGCCCCCAGTTATATATGCGCTTGTTTACGACCTATGGCCATTATTTAATTTTCTGTAACATGCACGCATATATCCTGTATTTAATAAATTAACATGTTATATGAACAGAATATTCTGAACCCCCGAAAATATTGATTCTTGGTTCCTGTGATAGGAACGGGAGGCTGTGATGCGGTACATTAATGTTATACAATGTAAACAGTTCACATTGCTTACGTTATGAGTTCTATGTAAAACTCAGATGATTTATCACCTTAATAGAGCACTTCATTAACCATAGTGCACTAATTGCCATAACGTTACATGTGACAGCCGTAAATTGTTGTGCTTGGCGTAAACTAGGTTCCGCTGGCTAGGAAATAGACATATACTAAGGTGTGCCAGACAGGCCGCCAAGGAAATGCCCCCTCGTGTGAGGTAATTCTTCAAGATCAGTGTGTTTTGACTTTCTGTTGTTGAGTGCAATGACCATGGCAAGCTGCATATTTATAGGAATAAGGAATAGAGAACCAGATTAATAGTTGCTGAATTTCTAAAGATGGAATGTGAAATCTACCTGAATTATCTCAATTATCTTTTTTATATGAAAGAAGGCCTAAAGGACATACAAGATTATCAATTTGACTGACAATAAAAGGCACATTTCTAACTAGAACTGTTATCAAAACACATTTTAATGCCGAAACAATCTTAATATTGCATTTTCCACTGAGAATCAAATGAATGTCAGCCATGTTTGGTTTTCAGCGATAGCAGCGTCCATATCAACCCCCATAGCACTGATAGAAAACGTATTCCAACAATTTTCTGGCGAGACCTGAAATAATTTTTGAAATAACTAACTAAACGACATATACAATCACTGAACGAATATTATGACACTAAAATACACATCTCGCTACAAATGTTATCAAAACCCATTTTAATGCCAAAGCTATATAAAAATATTGCCTTTTCCACTGAGAATATGTCAGCCATCTTGTTTGTCACGTGACGTGGAGGCTGGCCTATAGAAAATAGGCCAAAAAAAACGTAGGCATCTCACAATTTTAGACCAATGTAGCTACACTACATTTTGGTGTGAGACTGGGTTGGTTACAGTGGTGGTAGTTTGAATGTGTTGTAGTAGCTGAGAATGGCCTGTGGGGGGCAGTTGTTACAGGACATTGTTACTAAAAATACAAAATTTTAGTAGCAATTTGGTTGTATAATATATATTCACAATATTTGGATTATGTGAATATTGTTGAATAATATGCATGACGTATATTCAATGTATTACAGGAGTTTAGCTTGACATTAGCCAAGTTAAATGACAATGACACTAACTGCACCAAACATGATGAAAAAGTCAATGTAGGATTGGTAGAACTTTAATATATATTTTTGTAAAGCATAGCACAGTAAAACATTCCCAATAAATTGTTTCAAAATGTTGAAACCATTCAGAAAGCAAGTGAAGAGGTATGTGTAAAAACCAGTCCTGCCTAACCAGCTCTTTCCCTGACTCAACCCTAACGCTGTACCCTCTGGGGGCAAGAAGACACTCCTTCAGAATAAAGGTTCGAACCCGGGAGAAGGAACACGGAGGAACAGGAAGGAGTAGAGAGAAAAGTGAAGTTGTGAGGTTAGTTAGTAGACAGACATGCGGGAAAGGCGTGTGGAAGCACATGTACATGTGGTGTCAAGAAGGTTATTCCAACTGGAGTTTATTCATCCATCAGCCTCAAACTGCTGACTTGAAGCTCAGCAGTTCTTCTTGAGGACGATGCTCAGATGAACTGAGGAGACGGTGACCAGCAGGACGTCAGGATGCAGGTAGGATTCAGCTCAGGTGTGTCTTCCCCAGACCAAACAGGATTTCACCAGCGTCTTACAACAATGGATGACATGGATTATGTTCATTATTCAAAATGATGCAACATTATTTGAACCAAAGAGTTCATTAAGGAGCAGGTAGGCTTTAGGGTACCTTGCTCAAGGATGCATCAATGTATTATGAAGACTTGGAGGTTGAACCCGGCACCATTCGGCTGAGAGTTGGACACCCAATCCCATACCCTTTACCAGTCCACTATGTTCAGTAAATGCAAACTTACAAGGAATACTTGTTGGTGGAGTCGTAGTCCTCCTCAGGATTCACCTTCCAGATGTATGGCTTCTCCATCAGTCCTCCACAGATTCCTGGTCTGGTTACAAACATAGTTGGGCTCTAATGTAAAGTAACAAACAGTAGTAGTTTGGCTCTAAAGTCTTGTACAACATATTAGCAGTATTTTGTCTGGCCTGGTAACAAACACAAGTAGTTTGGCTCTAATGGCATGTAACAGTAGCAGCTTTAGTTTGTCTGGCCTGGTAACAAACAGTAGTAGATGTCTGGTAACCAACCGCAGTAGTACGTCTTAACTTGTTGTAACGCAGCGTTAGTTTGTCCTGTACAAGTCCAATATGTTTACTTTATGCAAACTTACAAGAAATACTTGTTGGTAGAGTCATGGTCGTCCTCCGGAGTCACAGCTCCTCCATCAGCTCTCCTCAGCCACGGAGTCCTGGTCTGTAACAAACAGCGGAAGTCGGGCTCCAACGTTTGGTACCAAACATGTAGTTTCACATAACGCCTAGTAACAGCGGTAGTTTGCCCTTTAAGTCCACTATGTTAGGTTAATGCAAACTTACAAGGAATACTTTTAAGATTCATGGTCAGCTCGCCTCCGCTCCAGATTCATGTTTTGGTAACAAAACACAGCGGTAGTTTGTCTCTTAAAGCGTGGCAAAGTAACACAGCGGTAGTTTGTCTCTTAAAGCATGGCAAAGTAACACAGCGGTAGTTTGTCTCTTAACGCATGGCAAAGTAACACTGCGGTAGTTTGGCTCTTAACACATGGCAAAGTAACACTGCGGTAGTTTGGCTCTTAACGCATGGCAAAGTAACACTGCTGTAGTTTGGCTCTTAATGCATGGCAAAGTAACAGCGGTAGCTTGGCTCTTAACACATGGCAAAGTAACACTGCGGTAGTTTGGCTCTTAACGCATGGCAAAGTAACACTGCAGTAGTTTGGCTCTTAACGCATGGCAAAGTAACACTGCGGTAGTTTGGCTCTTAACGCATGGCAAAGTAACACAGCGGTAGCTTGGCTCTTAACACATGGACTAGTAACAGCGGTAGTTTGCCGTAACACCTAGTAACAGCGGTAGTTTGCCCTTTGCAAGTCCACTATGTTCAGTTAATGCAAACTTACAAGGAATACTTGTTGGTAGGGTCATGGTTGTCCTCCAGAGGCACAGCTCCTCCATGAGATCTCCTCAGGCACGGAGTCCTGGTCTGTTTGGTATAGTAACAAACAGCGGTAGTTTGTGGTAGCAGTACTCTACTAGAAGTGGCAGTGAGTGATAATCACTTTAGAGTTGGGCTCCATCTTCCCCACAATGGACATTCTTCACCAGGCAGGACCTCCAGCACGGCTCCTCCATCAGCTCCCTTCAGCCATGGATTCCTGGTCTGTTTACAAACAGTTAGGTCTCAATGGCTGGTAAAACACCTGGGGATGCAACACCTGCACACCTAGCATTTGAGGTTAATTTGTAAAATGGTAGCCAATATCTTCCTGCAATTCAACAAAGTCTACAAATTTACGTTTTCAGCAATGCATCAACGATGGTCGTAGCAGCACAAGTAAAAAGAATGGCTAATATGCCTCCTACATAACACCAGTACGAATGACCTCATATCACAGCTTTGGTACAGAATTAAAATCTGAAGATGATAAAAACCCTTCTACAATAACTACTCACCAGATCTAAAAAGATCCCGAGGGTTTTTAGTGTTTCAGATGAACTTGGTGATGGTTACCCTCTGGTCCAATCCGGTGCGGCATGCTTCTGGTCTCCAGCTTCGGTCTCTGGTCCATCCTGGTGCTGCAAGCCTCCGTCTCTGGTCCCCAGCCTCTGGTCAATCCTGGTGCTGCAAGCCTCCGTCTCTGGTCCCCAGCCTCTGGTCAATCCTGGTGCTGCAAGCCTCCGTCTCTGGTCCCCAGCCTCTGGTCAATCCTGGCACCACACGCCTCAGATCCCCAGCCTCTCCATCCAGGTGCTGCATGCCTCTGGTCCCCAGCGTCAGCCTCTGGTCTACCCTGGTGCCGCATCCAGAGGCTCCTGTAAAAATCAGATTATAAACAAATTAAATTTGCCCATTAGTTAAAGACACTCCCACACTTACACATGCATGCCTTCACACAACAAATAAATGAACACATTCACATGCGAGTGATGTGACTAAAATAGCCATTGTACAGATTGAAGAAGGTAAGAAGTGGAGTTTGCCTCACTGTGAACATATAAGAAACATTCACCCATTCATAAAGAAGACATCACGTTGATAGGATCACATGATAGCACTATAATGACCAGAGATGGGAAGTGATGTGACCACTTTTAATTGCTGTTTTCTTGTGAAAGCCTCCTCAGTCCTTCCTTCACTTTTTTTTAAGTAACTTCACATTTCCAAGTTGGAAAATGAGATCTGTGGTACTTTTGAACCCATCACTACTCTGCATAGAGCTTTACAAAATGGTTTAATGGACAAAATGTAATCAAAACCAAAAGAAAAGTCACAGGATACTTAAGAGGAACAACAATTGTGTTCCTAGTTAACTTGTGTTATGTTAGCCACACCACAGCTTTGCATTTCAGCTACAGCAGCAGGTGTATATTAGCATTTGCCCAACAATAAAACTTATTTGACTCTTCTGAACAGTTACATTTATTTTTTATCAATGAATTGAACTCTTATTTTATAACTCAAGCCTAGAAAAGACTGCAGAGGTAAGACTGACTGTCACAAGTGGCATCCTGTTTTGGGAATGAAGACAGAGCAGTCCACAAGTTGAAAGACGTGTTTCAGCCCATGCATTGAAATTTACCTGAAAAGACTTTATACTCATGCACCAGAGCACTGACCTGTTATGGAGGACTTCTTTAACAGTAGGTGGAGGTATGGCTCTGGGTGAGGAGGCAGACACCTTGTGACAAACTACATGTTACCATTTTAACCTTGTACAGTTCTAGAGTTTCTACTACTGCAACATGTGGGACATATGGCCATTATTTTAGCTGTTGGATACTATCCAGTTGGTAACTCATCACAAAAGTATGGAGTAAAGATAATGTAACGTCATGCCATTTGGTAGGGTTTAACTTATGTGGCAATTAATGACAGACCAGATATTTAGAATGTACAAAATCAAATTAAAGTACCTAAGAACATTCAGCAGTATCAATATTAAATCAAATAGTAAAATGATACTTAGCCATATTCAGGTGCTTGTATGGAAGAAATGCCAAATAGTTTTCCACCTTAAAATGATTTGCAGCCTTCACTGATGGTCAGTCAGAAATGTGCCCGCAAGTATATCGCATTTTTGTATGCAGCGAGAGTCCGTCAGCGTGGTTAAAAGTACAGCGCAATTATTGAAAATTATCTGTAAAATTGTGGGGAAACGCAAAACGTATTGGACGGCGTATGGGGTCAACCTGAAGTTGCTTAAGATATAGGTCAAATATTCCAAATGGATGAAAAATGTTTTCTGTTGGGACAAAGTTACGCAAATGCCAATCCTGAACGTACTGCCAGATGCCCTAACAGGGTACTTTCCTAAGTGACAGTTAGACAAATGCAAAACCAGAACGTACTGCCAGATGCCCTCTCAGGTGACTCAACATCCAACTAACTGCCAAGTGTGTCCTTATGGTTGTCAATACTACAATGTTCAATGCAAACCATTTTAAGACTAATTTAAGTGACCACACTCACTTAGAATCTTCCACGGCGGGAAGCACACAACCGTCCGACTGGAATCTTAACATTCCAGACAGAACCAAACCAGCAGTAAGAAACAACCAGCGCCTCACCTTGAGCTGAGCGAAGGAAGATCCTGTAGTCCAGCGATGATCTTCATTATAAAACACAGCCAACAGACTTACCTTGAGGCGATCTGTTTGTTGCCGTTGGTTATTACTACCATTCATTGTACCTCTACATTGCTATGCACCCAGAGTGCACAAGTTAAAACGCTGAAAACCGTAACGAAGAACACAGAACTACCACGTAGGTCCCACATCTTTAAATATTAAATCCTTGCCTAAAAACTATGGAATCCTTCAATGCAAAACAGTGACTACATTTTACAATACACGGAACAATTATCTAGATAATTCTGGGTACAAACCATACAGATCAAATCTAAATGTCTAGCTCACAGTTCTTCCTCTCAACCAGTAGAATACAACTAAGGTCTTCCATCAGAGAACCATGGAACACATTGCAACGTTCCTCTCTTTACATCTTGAAGCCCCAGTGAAGGTTTCCTTACCTCCTCAGCTGAAGAGCACAACTTCAGCTTGAAGAGGGCCCTAGTTGGGATAGTTCAGATTGTTTCCGATTTAAGGGAACCCATCTTGCAGGTTCCGCTATCCCTGTACAAAACAATACAGTTCAGCCAGAGAAGACTTGCATCTGAGAGCAAGAGTACACAAGACACGATCCACAGGGCTCGCCGTCCATCCAGCCAGGTAGGAAGAGCAGCTTCACTACAGGTCTGAAGTTCATCTTGAATATCCATTTAGGTCATTTTCCAACCTCAGACTCTCCTTGTGGAATGCCATTAGGTGTCCATCCTCCATTGGTGTAGTCCTAGTTTGAGGTCACTGATCTGAACCTGCCATTTGCATCCTTTCTTTACACTTGATTCCAATATAACGCTCGTCTTCATGCCCAGGATATCGTTCCGGAGCATCGTTTCAGGTTCTTGATGTATCCTTGAGTCCTTAAGTATACGTGGTGCCCGTCCATCCGTTTTGATTTAGTTGACCATTCCATGCCACACACACACACGTAGAACCCCATGCCAGGTGGAACCCAGGCCACTCACACACACACGTAGAACCCCATGCCAGGTGGAACCCAGGCCACTCACACACACACGTAGAACCCCATGCCAGGTGGAACCCAGGCCACTCACACACACACGTAGAACCCCATGCCAGGTGGAACCCAGGCCACTCACACACACACGTAGAACCCCATGCCAGGTGGAACCCAGGCCACTCACACACACACGTAGAACCCCATGCCAGGTGGAACCCAGGCCACTCACACACACACACGTAGAACCCCATGCCAGGTGGAACCCAGGCCACTCACACACACACACGTAGAACCCCATGCCAGGTGGAACCCAGGCCACTCACACACACACACACACGTAGAACCCCATGCCAGGTGGAACCCAGGCCACTCACACACATGTAGACCCCATGCCAGGTAGAACCCAGGCCACTCACACGTGTAGAACCCCATGCCAGGTAGAACCCAGGCCACTCACACGTGTAGAACCCCATGCCAGGTAGAACCCAGGCCACTCACACGTGTAGAACCCCATGCCAGGTAGAACCCAGGCCACTCACACGTGTAGAACCCCATGCCAGGTAGAACCCAGGCTACTCACACGTGTAGAACCCCATGCCAGGTAGAACCCAGGCCACTCACACGTAGAACCCCATGCCAGGTGGAACCCAGGCCACTCACGCATATAGAACCCATGCCAGGTGGAACCCAGGCCACTCACACATGTAGAACCCATGCCAGGTGGAACCCAGGCCACTCACACGTAGAACCCCATGCCAGGTGGAACCCAGGCCACTCACACGTAGAACCCCATGCCAGGTGGAACCCAGGCCACTCACACGTAGAACCCCATGCCAGGTGGAACCCTGGCCACTCACAAAAGTAGAACCCATTGCCAGGTGGAACCCAGGCCACTCACAAACGTAGAACCCATTGCCAGGTGGAACCCAGGCCACTCACACGTAGAACCCCATGCCAGGTGGAACCCAGGCCACACACACACACACATGTAGAACCCCATGCCAGGTGGAACCCAGGCCACTCACACACATGTAGAACCCTATGCCAGAGCGAACCCTAGCCATGCTCACAAATTAACCATTTCCATCTCATGTCAAACCCACATGCCACCGAGCCATACAATGCCAAACAATCATGCCAGGTAAAATCCTCATGCCAAATAACATTCCACCATACATGCCCAACTCTCCTGCCATGACACCCAGAATAGAACAGAATCTTCAATGTCACCAGAGATTTAAATAATGTACTACATTCTTCAGTGGTGTCCGACATTGGTAATGGATTATGCATGGTGTCTCCAAAAGGTGTCCCCGGATGATTTAACGTCCCTGAAGTGATGTCTTTGTAGTCCAATGGTTTCCTTCACAGATGCAAACCGTGCAGCATTAGTAAGCCATAGGACAGGACTCTGGGAGAGAGGTGAGAAGAAGGTCATCTGTTCAGAAGACAACCCAGTGGTGGGTTGGTAGCTCTTGAAGAGCAGGATCCTCCATCACCAGCAGGCTATCGAGCCCTCGGCTGGACCAGATGGAAGCTTTCTGTGGATAGTGTTTTGTACACTCCAACCCTCAAGATGGAAGTCTTTCTCAGGCTAAAATGCACAGTAATGGGCAAGGCCAGCTGGACCTGGAAGATGGCTCCCTCAAATCAGAAACCATCTTGGCCCCAACTATGAACCTTTTTGACCTGGAGTTGTGCTCTTCTCCAGCTGAGGAGGTAAAGAAACTGTTACTGAGGCGTCACGATGCATGGAGGGGAATGTTGAAATGTGTTCTATGGTGTAAGAGCGAAGTTGTGTTCTAGTCGTTGAGATGAGGAGCCCTCACATCTCCCCCTGGCGTTTCTCCTTCGGAAATCCCTGTCACCGTCTTAAAGGACATTCTAGTCCAAGGAACTGATGTCACAACGGATTCTCAAACACTTGGTTTCTCCTGAGGGGGCGCATATACAGACAGCACTGTATCCCAGCATGCATCTCTGCTCACTCAGACCACACGCTCATCAGTAAAGCAACACTCATGTGATGTGTATGTTTTGGTTGTACCCACAGAAATCTTTATTACTACACCTTACAACACTCACTTAGAACCTGTACTTACAACCATTTTAATAAACCATTAATACCAACTCAAATCAAACACTTAAGTAGCCCATGCACCAATAAAACATCCTTACTACTCAAATCAACCTTCACCTAACGGGTTAACTCAACCCACCAGGAAGCCAAAACACATTAACGTGCCCAAGAATAATGCGGATTACTTACAGTTCGCAGTTTCTTCTTCGTGGTTTAATTGGGATACTCACAGAACGTCAGTTTAATCTCCATGTTACACCTTTGAAGGAGTGCAAGAAGCAGATTAGCGCACACATTTTATTAATTCATTATTCTCCCCAAACTTGGGCACTGTGCCACAGTTCAACAGCTACCAACTCTATTAAATCGTATAAATTAAAAACATTACAAATTCAGGGCTTTTGGGATAATGCAACTTTTATATAATGTTTAAGATAATTAACCTCTAATCCAGCTTTTTATTATAAATTATACTTTTTCTTTGACTGCCATTAGGCCAGAGTGAGCTACTACTACTTTAACAAGTTGGAATGTATGGGCTCTAAAATGTTACTTTCACATAGAATGACCATTTAAATTTCAAATGATAGTTAAACCACCACAATTCCCGATTTCCATCACACATTATCAGCGATTTATATTCCACATACAAGTCAATGCAATTGTGCTGCCTCAAAACACGCACGCATCGTGGAGCTGTATGGTCTGCTATTGCATCATTGCATTGACGAACGTTTTAAAGTTCGAATTCAGTGTCAAGCTTCCATGACAAGTGTACAGTAACGCTTGATTTCACTCAGAAAGGGCTACAAGAGATGGTTTCTGACCGACGGGGTATCACGGCAGGTCAGACTGGGCGTGTTGGCCTACAAACTGGTTTATTTATATTGAGGCTACATGCGGACAGCACTTTTGTACTTTAGTATGAAACTACCAGCATAAATATTTAACATTTGAATTAGTAGGCACATTTCTACTCACATCAGGTCCAGATGAGATGCTCCGTTTTACTTCGAAAAGTCTTTGTAACCTGTGAAACAGAGGAAGAGATTACGAATTAGTCACAACACAGTTCACCAAAAAATTACACACACGTTCTGGTTTCATGAACACAATAATATTACCGCGTCTGGAAGACATTACACTGCCAAACGGTGGTGGACACCAACGTGCTCCCTCTGA
Source organism: Molva molva (assembly GCA_900323295.1). NCBI lineage: Eukaryota > Metazoa > Chordata > Actinopteri > Gadiformes > Lotidae > Molva > Molva molva. The sequence continues at coordinate 803 of OOFG01106999.1, read as the reverse complement.
ACTGAACCGAACCAGACGCAAACAATTAACCAATGAATAAAACCACACAGCGCTCGAGCTGCGGCAGGTGAGCTAATTAGTAAAACCCAACGCAGGTTCGGCGCCCTCTGGTTGCCTTGGTAACAGCGAGAGTGTCAATTTCAGCTCTGTGTTTGATCTTAAATTACAAGTAAATTCAACGAATAAGTATGATTTCACTGATTTAGATTAAGCCTTCATGGTGGAGCAGTGAAGGTTGACTGTTGACTTTTAAGACCTCTGTGCTTTCCGTGGTGACTTTATTAAGTCTTTATTAAATTCACGTGACTGTCAAGTTTCTGTCTGCGAAAACAAACAAGATGGCTGACATTTATTTTATTGTCAATGAAAAATGCAATATTTATATTAATTAATTAATATTATTTATATAATATTAACTTTTTTTCGTTATGAAATAGAGATCGGATTCTCAAGTATGCATGTTGGATGGGTAGGGTGTAGGTCTGGGAAGAACTTCAGCTCAAAATCTTGCAAGCGAGCCGCTGCATGAGATGGAGCATTTGCTTTGGCTTTGTGAGTCACTTCCTGTAGGGCTGGAGCTCCAAAATTGATAATCGTATATGTCCTTTGAGACCCTCTTTGATATAAAAGAGACCCCAGGTCTATAGCTCAGATGTTATTGACCTTGACCCCTAAGTCACCTCTCATTGCATCACTTCCTGTAGGGCTACGGCCTCCTGATTGATCATTCTAGGATCTTTGAATGCCCTCTTTCATATAAATGACACCACCACCACTGGGGCGTTGCAACAATTCTCCATATC